>JAJOOO010080435.1:0-17460 GCA_029582685.1 Solanum piurae
AAACAATTTAAGGAAAGTTTGTTTCAGGCACGCGTCTTCATTCCACGAGACTGACTTACGGACCGTCGATGGATCTACGGTCCGTAAGTCCCTTTCGTTAGCCAGGACGTAGAAAATATTTCAGCCTCCAGAAACCAGCTTCTCTGAAGCAAACGACGGATGTACAGTACGGACCGTAGATCGATCTACGGTCCGTCAATCCCGTCTGTAGCTCCATACTTAGAATCTTCAAACTATGGTACTGGAACCCTCGCAGTATCCATCTACGGATCAACAGTACGGTCCGTAGATCCATCTACGGACCGTCAATGGGCACCGTGGTTCCACACTTGGTCAGATTTCCCTGATTTTCCTCCATTCCTTGGCTGCTGATCTACGGCCACCATCTACGGAGCGTCAATAGACCTACGGTCCGTAGATCACTCCGTAGATGCCCTTTTCTGTATCCCTTTCAGCTATCTCTTTACTTCCACGCCTGAACATCTTTTCTGCAAAATATGATAAAAACACATAAAAACCAATACTAAAAGGCCCTAGACACACACAACTTGTAAGTGAAATGTATTATAAATACCGTAAACTCACGGTATATTAATATATCGTGTGATCATAAAAAAAATGACATAATATTTCATATGTTGGGAAGATTCGACAGGAGCAGGTCCCCATAAATCACAATGAATTTTCAATAACGGTTCTTTCTCAATTTTATTTTTCAAACCAAATGGAAGTTTACAACTCTTTCCCAACTGACAACTAGAATAAACAGTAGGCATTTTATTCCAACTACTAATATTGATGCAACTATTTCTATTCAAAACTTTAAAGACTTTAAACTAGGGTGTCCTAATCTAGTATGCCACATGTTGTCTGACGTGTTCCAATTGTGTGCAGTAGTTAAAGCATAGATATTGTTATCTTCCAAAGCATAGAGTCCATTCCTTTTGGTTCCCTTGGCCAACAATGTCCTTGTGTTCTTGTCCTTTACAACAAAGTTAGTTTCATCAAATTCAAGAGTGCAATAACTATCCTTTGCAAGCTTACTAATTGAGAGTAATTTTTTTATTAATCTTAGGGACTACAAGAACTTCTTCTAACTTTAGACCTGATCCGGATATGTTCCCAACATGTGTTATGTCTAACTTTGATCCATTCTCAATAATGATTTTATCTGATCCCTTGTAGTGTTTAAGATCAGTTAGGATATCTGAGTTACGTGTCATATGGCTACTTGCTCCTGAATCGACATACAAGGTGTCATCAGTAGTGTTTTGTAGATTAGTAGCAACCAATGCTTTTGGTAGCTCATCTGCGGCTTGGTAAGAGTAATCCCACCTGTAAAAATACTTAAGAGCAGTATGGTTGTTTCTACCACAAATTTGACATGCATCAATATTGTTCCTCTCATGACTTCCACTTGAAGGACTGTTCTGAGGACCTGGTCCATTTCTATTGTTATAAGAACCTGTTCCTTGTCCAGCAGGCTTAAAGCCTCTTCCTATGGAATTGAAATGATTGTTTCCTCTTCTTTGAGAGTAGTTTCCTCTTCCCCTGCCTCTTTGGGCAGAGAATACCATGTTATGATTTTGTTGAGGCACTTTTTTTTCATCCTCCCTCATATCAAAACCCCTGAGAGCATTAACAAATTGATTAAGAGTAGGATATGGTGTCTTACCTAGCATGACAGTCCTGAAGGTCTTGTACTTAAAACCTAGACCTTTAGCAAAACTAATCACTTTGCTATCTTCATCTACAGGCTTGTGAATGGCTGCAACGCCATCACATATGCCTTTGAATTCCTTAATATATTCGTCAATTGTTTTGGTTCTTAGCTCACACTTTGCAGTTGTTGTTTGAGCTGGAACTCCTTATTTTTTGTTGCTTGAAGATAAGCTTCTTCCAAGGATTGCCACATCTCTTTGTCAATTGAGCATCCCACGATCAAGTACATGCTTTATTCTACCAAGATGCCTGAGATCCAACTCCTTAGCAACACATCCTTCTCCTCCCAGTCATCAACAATGTTGTTGTCTTTTGCACCCTTCTCGCCTGCTACAACTTTCTCAGTAATCTGTCCAGTGGAACATGTAACGTTAGATGGTTCTGTGATGAGGTAGTTTAATCTCATCACTTAAATCAACTGAGATATTTGTGTCCTCCATATAAGATAGTTCGTTGGCTTAAGTTTAATGGAGCAGGACAAAAAAAGATGATGAAGTGAAGAGGTCGAAAGAGTGTTGATAGAAGGGGCCATTGCGGTTCGATATTGTGGTTATTTTGGTTTTGATCTAATACGTTAAAGAACAGAAAAGCTTTATTGCTCTGATACCATGTAGAAATCTCACGTAAGTATGGAGAAATCAAGGATTGTGTTGATGATTATAATGTTGAGTTATCCTTATATATGATAAGACTCTTATTCTAGTTATACTAGGAATCCTACTACAACACAATTATTTACATGAGTAGTATTGTATTACAAGTCAAATACCTTATCCTAGTCGATTCCTACAATATTCAGTAGCTTAGTCGTACATAACTTAGGATTTAGTAGTCTAGTCCTAGTATGACTCTAACTCTAACTCGTCAGCCTGCTTCGATGGACCTGTTCATTCGACATGTTTCATCAGTCTTTAAGCTTCCTTCAACCACTCCACAATAACTCTTGTTGGTATTTTGTTATTTTCTTGCATACAGAGGAAGTACACAAAATGAATATGAAATACAATAACAATAATATATTCGATGTGATCTTATAAATGAGATCTAAAGAAGGTTAATTGTGAAGATAGAGAGACAATTTTTGATAGGTTCTCGAGTTAAATAAAATAATATAAAACAGTAAGCATGAATTACCTGATCTCAAAGACCAAGTGAAAGGAGTTGAAGGACCTAAAGAAACAAAATGTTCTAAAACAGCTTGAAATGATTTTTCTCTGTTTTATTATCATTTTACAAATTAGAGCTTTTGTCAAAAGATTAGTTATGCTTCGAAAAAAAATGATTGAAATTAGTACTAGAAAAGATACAATATAAATGGGGCCTTACTGTGTTTCGTACTTTGTGGTTTACGTCTATTGACAGAGATAGGCATGATATGATACGATATAAAAATTATGATTCGATTATTCTAAGTTTTGATTTTTAAAAATACTATTCAATTACTATAAAAAATTTAACTTAGTATGATTTAATCTTTTTAAGTTTAATTTTGATATTTTACGATATAGTAAATCGATAACATAGTGTAGTCGACTTCAACTAATATATAATTTATGATTTCAACTTTTTTAAAAATGCCTTAATTATATCATACTAACATCACATGTAAAAATATTCAACATAAAGTACGAGCAATTCCATTCGTTAATCAATCTTCCAAAAGAGACATTTCAATCGAGAAAGAAAAATCAATGTTTCAACGTGTAAATAATCAGTTTTATACTAATACCATTTTATATATTTTATTGTATTATAATAATATATATAATTTTATACATAACTGTATACCTTAGTATGATATTTGATATTTCAATTTTTTATTATAAATATTAAATATCATATCACTTATCAAACTCTTATAAAATGCTATGCTTACTTTCTCATATATGTCGTGACGTCCACTTTGAAATTAAACTAACCCAAAAGATAATGTTATCATGTATTAGATTAATCACAAACTTATCAACTCTAATTTTTTTATTCATTACACAAGAAAAGGCTCCATTCATGCCCTTCATGGGAATCTAGCAATTTCCAAATTCAGCCTTCTTTTTTTGGTGAGTATTTGATTAATTTTCCATGATACTCTATCTGTTCCTCTTTACTTGTCAAATTTTGACTTAACATGATTGATATAGTGAATTTATTATTTTACCCCTATTAATTGATATGGTCCAAATATATTTACTCATTACATTTTTCAACGATATTAACTCAATATTAATAAATTGAGGATATAATTGGAAAACAAAAATTATCCTTTCTTAATTAAAACAAAAATTGTCCTTTCTTAATTTGTCAATATTAATAAATAAATAAAAATAAATCAAATTAAAAAATATTTGACAAGTTAATAAAGACGAAGGGAGTATCATGCATGGTTTTATGAAATTAAATTCAATTCCAACAACCATAAAGCCATTCTTTTAATCCGAAAAGTTCTTTCTTCACCTCAAAAAAAAATAAGAGTAACATTTCTTTGTCCTAGATTTTTCTTTTTAATTCATTGTTAAAAGTACGTATGATATTACTGTTGGGGAAATAATAAAATTTCACAATAATAATATAATTTATTATTTAAAAAAATGGAAGTCTTGAAAATAAAATGAAAATTACTACGATTATATATATATTAATAGTGCATAAAATTATAAAATTAATATTTGAGTCGTGCTAGGCACTGTCCTAAGAAACTATTTCAACGGTGTGAAATATTTTCCCAGGATTAAACAAGCACTTCCCTATCTTAAATAGAGGATACAAAAATTAGCAAATTAATTAACATCTCTTAAATAAAGGATACAAAAATTAGCAAATTAATTAACATCAACAAGTTATTAGGGGATATAAAATAATAAAGCCAGAGAGACAGAACTTGAGTGAAAAGAGGGAGCAAGAAAGTGATTAGTATTTTTCTTATTTAAATTATCAAAAGGAGGGGAGCAATTTATAGGCTAGAGCATTGCTCAAAATTAGGACAAGTGTCCATGACACTTGTACACAAAGGTGACACTTGGACACAAGTTAACAATAAAGAAGCCAGCACTTTCTTATCAATTACCATCTTTTCAAAGTAAACATTTAGCTTCTTAACTACACTTCATTTTATTAAACTTTGACTTTTCAAATACTTTTCTAAAATAATCTTTTGAAATAAATAATTTGCTTACAATTACCTTATTATAGAAGAGGGAGTTGGGAGTTAAGCAAGCAGCACATTGTCAATATGTTTGCTTCATGATAGAGATAAGTTGGTCATTTTTTTGTATTTTGCTGTTTTAATGGTTTGTACATTATTTATTGAGAAAAGGGTCAAAAATATTCCTTAACTTTGTTTTATTGGTTGACTTTATTTTTATCATTAAAATAAAGTTAATTTTACCTCTACCATTACTAATTTCACCATATGTACCACTCATTTAACGGAAAGCCTCAAATTAACTCGAATTTTAAAAAAATAATCCAATACCCATTTTAAACCCAATGCCCCGACCCACTCAACAGTCTTCTCCTTAGTTTCCTTCCCGGTCAACATGAACACCCAAATGTAAATTATGATCAAAGTAGAAAACTGACTTTCATTCAATACTCTATAACATATTCAGAAACCAATTCAATCTTCAAGTATCACGACTAGTACAAGCTAATAAAAATCTAGTTTACCATCACATGGTCAAAATGAAAGGCCAAGAAGGTAGCAATAACATAACATGACCAAAGATTACATTAACAGGATTTTTGCAACTGAAAGTGGACTGAATTACAGATGGTATGGTTTAGTGCAACTAAAATTCAACAAGCCAATTTTAGTCATCTTGTGCTGAAGTTGACTGAACTCTAGCAAACTTCAGGATGCGGATATTACATATTAGGGAGGGTGATGGAAGAGAAGGCGAGAGATGCCATAGGTATAGGCATTTGTTAAGAAGAAGACGGTTGGGTCGGGGCATTGGGTTTAAAATGGGTATTGATTTTTTTTTTAAAATTCGGGTTAATTTGAGTCAATTTAAGGGCTTTTCGTTAAATGAGGGATACATATGGTGAAATTAGTAACGGCAAGAGTTAAACTAACTTCATTTTAATGATAAGGATAAAATCAACCAATAAAACAAAATTGAAGGTATTTTTGACCCTTTTCCGTTATTTATTTAATAGGTGTACAGTAAGGGTTTTTACTTATTAGCTAACAATGTGATAGGCTATAGGAATGTGGGTCCCACGTGCCTTTTCCATTTCACACATCATATGCCTTTCGATTGTTACCTTTATACGGTACTTTTCTTTTAATAATTTTAAAATTATTTAAAAATCCCATTGAATTGACTACTCCCAAAACTTAGAAATTAAAATTATGATAACAATAAATCGAATAAAAAAGGAAAATTATTTAATTAGACATACATCATCACCATATGAATTTTACCACTAGTTTCAAACAATTACATATATTATCATTTTTAATATTTTATACCATATATTTTAAAAAATACAATCAAATATACAAATTCCATAAAAATAAGATTACTTAATTATATTTACATTTAAACACCTAAATTAATAGTCAATTGATAATTTAATTTTTTTTCGAGAGAGAGAGCCTTATCCCTCTGCCAATCACTTTAACAATTTGAATTCTCTCTCTCTCCAGCCATATCCCTCTACCAATCACCTTACGCAACCGTAACTCTCATCACCCCCTCCCTCCCGTCCTCCACCACTTAGCTCCACTATCTCTCTTCTTTCATCCTCTCAAATCACGTATTCATCTTCAACGAGCAAAACTAAATCTTGGTAATCAACATTATATGTAGAGGTTTGTTACTATTGTTACATTATTATCATATATCTGGTATAGAGTTCTTCCTTTTCGTGCATCTAAGATATTAAGCCTCAATTAATTCGGTATTATAAATATGTATCTCGATTATTCAAATCGGCTCTTCCTTTTCATGTATCTAAGATATTAAGCCTCAATTAATTTGATATTGTAAACATGTATCTCGAATATTGAAACTGACTGATACATGTATCTGGTGAGTCATGATACATGTATCCAAAGGTCAAAATCTGTCATAGAAAGTAATATGGTGACATTGGCCATTGTTGAAAAAACTCACAATCGCAAGGAACAGAGAAAAAACAAATTGATGCCAAGAAGATCAAGTTTACAATTAGAGAATTAGTTTGGTTTTATGATTTCTTTATTTTAGGAAGATTTGTTAAAGTTGATACACTAAGGAATCTCTAGATATGTTAGAGTTGTTAATTAAGCCTCAATTACTCCTCTAATTAAGAAAATTAGTTACATACATTTAATTCAAAATTAATAAAACATGTATCTCGAATATTCAAACCGCTGGATACATGTATCTGACGGTTTATGATACATGTATCCAAAGGACAACCGCCGGATACATGTATCAGCGGGTAACGATACATGTATCCAAAGGAATAAACATGGTATAGAAGGTAATAATCGAGACTATCGAAAAATCTAATAATTAGGACCTAAACTAGTGGAATTTATGTAGTTTTCTCAAATAAAAACCCATAAAAATGAAAGAAACAAATAGAAAATCCTCAATAATATTCCAATACAAGAAATGTTTACTACCAATCAACAGGTGCATGAGATTTCCTTTGCACTAAGCTTATTATTCAAATATTACTTTCTTTATTTTATTTTATTTGATTCACGTTTACTTGATATTCATCTAAAAAAAATATTTACTAGAAGTTTATTTTGTTTAACTAACTTTAATAATTATATTTTAAAATTTAAATTTAACTACTAATAATTTATGTGAGATGGATATTCATAAAAAAAAATTATTTCAATGTTGTCACAGATACACACAAAATATAAATATGTGTAAATGAAATATCAAAGTTGGACAAATTTGTGACAGATACACACAAAATATAAGTATGTGTAAATGAAAATTCTTCAATTACCAAAATTTGTGATTATGTCTGTCTAAAAAATACAATCATAATCAAAACAAATCTAATAGTTAAAATCATAACTAAACAAAATCTAAGAATTTAAAACTTCTTTAAAAAGAGAATAAGTAGGAAGGACCTAACAGTTGAAATTACTAATATTAATAATATTTGTTCAATATTTATTCTAAACTTAATGAGATGAGTTATTATTATACAAAATTTATATAATTATTTTAAATAAAATATTTAAAATCATTTAATTGACAATATTTTAAAAAATAATTTTATGAACAAATATCGGGCCGGTGCTGTTCAATAGTTATAATATAATTAGAAATAACTTAAAAGATTTTTTTTTCTTTAATAAAATAATCATAGTCACACAAATATTTAAAAATTATTTAGACCACAAATTTTAAATATCTTCATTTTTTTCTTAAACATCATATTAAGTTAAACATGCCATAAAAAGTATTTAGATCATATATTTTAAAAACTTTCATTTTTTCTTAAATATCACAGTAAGTCAATCATGTCCTATAAATTTAGATAGAGAGAAAGCAAAAACAAGTTTATAGTGAGTCAGAAAACTATAAAATACATCTTTTTTCGTTTAATTTTTTTTTTTATCATATTTTAATTTGACATAATATTTATGAAAATTGATTTTTTTTTATAATTTTAAATTAAAAATATATTAAATATATCAAAATAATTTTTAATTTTAAACAATTTATGTAGAAACGCCACTGAGTTTGCTAATTTTCGGGATCGTACGAGGAAGATATGCCTATTTGAAGTCAGACTGTTCAATGAAGGAAAGTTACTCGAAAATATGAGGGGTATTTTAGTCTTTTCCTTACCCAATCAGGTTAAAACATTTTTAGTAATATTTTGGGGTCAAATTTGATTTGGATAAGTTTTACAAATCCTAAATTACGCTTAGGATTTTAGAAGAGCAGAGAAAAAGGGAGAAAAGAGGAAAAGGAAAAACGATCGAGTTTTTTCTGAATCGAGAATTTATTTCGTGAAACAGAGGTATGTCAGTTTTCATAGTGTTGGGTTCGTTCACCCACACTCCAATTATGATTTACATATTCGAATTTGTCCATAAAGATCGAGAGATTTAGGTTCTTGAAGTATTGCTTTCGTTCTTGAATTAGGATGGGTTTGATGAGTTCTTGAGATAATCGTATTGAGTTTAAGAGTTGTTTTTGAGTATATTCATGTGTACTTGTATTGCGAAATTGAATCTAAACTTGAGGAAATAAATCGATTCTAGTCGAATTAAGGTCAGAAAATGAGTAGAAAAATTCGTCGGAAAGTCCTGGGGAAGGGCTGGGGCGGCGTGCCCGAGATGCGCCAGAGGGGGTGGGGAAGAGCCCCAGCAGTGCGCCACAAATAACTCTCTGAAGTTTAGGGGCTGGTGCCCCCCACCAGCAGTGCGCCAGGGTCGCCTGCCCCCACTTGTTTTCGTCGTTTTACCCGTCTAAGTCCTTTTAAAGTGTACCTTTACTTCCTATCTATTCTAACTACTCTAAAATACATCTAAAAATCAATAGATCATTCATAACATGAATCACAAACCTTGAATCCATAATTCAAATTTAAAGAAAGAGTTAAGAGTCAAGTTTTCAAAGTTCTTCGAGTCATTTTATGAAGTCATTTTTAAATCTTTTAAATTTTTTTTAAGACTTGAGCATTTGAGTTAGAGGAAGAGTAGACTTGAGTTCATTTTCTTTAAAATGATATATGGGAACTAAGTATTCCCAAGAGAAATGTTTTTACATTTAAGAAGGAGAGGAAACACCAATTTCCAAAAGAGTTTATGAGTACTATCTCTTTTAAGAGAAAACCATTTGAGTAATAATCTCAAAGTTGAGGAAGAGGAAATGTTTTTAAAAAAGAAAACATATGAGACAAGTTATATTTTGGGAGTAGTATTGAGCACCGATATGGGGGAAAGTTCTAACAACTCACAACCCCCATAAATCATGTAACCAACGTGGGTAGAAAGGGTCATACTTTTTGGATGATTCCTTATTGCTTTTTAGCATAGACTAGTGGATCCACTTAGTTGAGGAGTTCAATACCCCTGCAAAGTATAGAATAATTATGGGAGCGTGGGCTAGACTCTGTATCATCACATAGCTCATAGTGATGGTTGTCGGTTAGAGAATCTCCAAACAGAGTTTATTTTGTATTTTTGCATACAAACCGAGTTATATTGTATTTTACAATACATTGAGTTATTATCTACTGTTTTAAAAGATTTGCATTATATTGCATTACTTTAATTGCTTATATTGAATTGATTTGAGGTTGAGTTGAGCTGAGACGAGGTAAGTTGTTTCTTCAGTTCCAGTTCAAGCTTATGTTATGTTTTAGGTTTCTTCTTACTTGCTCGTACATTTCATGTACTGACTCCATTTGGCCTGCATCTTTTATGATGCAGATACAGATAGCCAGGATCATCAACCAACGCTTTGTTGATCCAGTTGAGTTCGAAAGTTTTTTGGTGAGCCTCCTTGCTTACGGAGGATCCCTCAGTTATTTCTATCATGTTATTTCAATTTGGTTAGGATGATCAGGGGTCTTGCCTCGACATCCCTCATTGTATTAGAGGCTTCATAAATAGATAGACAGTAGTTCTCAAGTCTTTTTTCATTTTCAGTTGTTTATGTTGAAACTTTAGTTGCCTCTTTGGCTAGTTGACCAAAACAAATCTACATGATTAACTTTATTTAGAAAAATAACTATTAAATTTTAAATTTATAATTATTCATTAAAATAGTTTATTACCTATTCTTTATGATATATTCAAATCCAATTAATCTAATAAAATTGCAAAACAAAATTAATTTATTACCATTTTTAACCAACACAAATCTCACAAAAATAATTAAATTTCCTTTACAATTTGAATTTCAAATATTATATTTGGTAAGAATATAATGAAGACATTATAATGACCCAGAAAGTCATTTTTGATAATTTTGAATATTTGCCTAATATAGTTAATGGGTTAAGCATATAATTTATCTAATACCCCTTTTACCACTAGGCCCATATAAATCGATTTAAGTTAGTGGAATTTAACTTTGTAATTAGATCACAATTTAGGAAAAGAAAAACAGAATAGGCGAAAGTTAACCTACGGAGCCAACCTAGAACGACTGCACTCGAGGTAAATTCTCAGTCCTTAATTGTTTAATAGATAGTAAATTAGATTCAATTAGGATCTTGAATATTTACTGGAGAATTCATATTGTTACATAATAAATTAAGAATTAAATGGTTCGTGAAAAAAATAACGGTGTTACTGTGTCACTTTGGTGGTTTGTTAATTGGTGGGGACAAAATTTTCTAAGGGTCAATGATGGTAATCATAACATACTATAATATTATTATAAGTAGAAACCTACATGTGAGGAATTTATGTATTGGCTTCATGCGATTCTCACGATTAGTTTCATAACCAGTGGTTCGTAAAATTGGTAATTTTTATTTTATTATCATCATATAATTTAAGTTTTATATATGGAGATAAGTAATTAAATATTGAGTTATCGAATTATATGAATATCATTCGAATTATGATATTGAAATTTTTTTGGGATTTAACCTTAGACTTGAAACTTGGAAAATATGATAGTTGGAATGTTAATTAGCACCAAGATTTACGAACTTAATTATAAATTTGAGTGAACTTTTGGGTCTAGGCTAAACCTATAGTAATATGGGTGTTGTTAGTTTGGAAATCTTATTGTGAATATGTACTTGAATAGATTGGATTAATTTGGAAGCTCAACGAAAAGGGAAGACTCAAGTCCCGGAGTGATTGTTCGATTATTTGAGACAAGTGAATTTCTAAACCCTTGTTAAGTGTATGGAATTCGTGTATTTCCTTGTGGTATGTGTTAGGGAGTAATGGGACTTGGTGATGGGTTGACTTGTCCATGTTGATTAATTCTAATGATGAAAAAGGGGTAATAAAAGGCAATGTGATGAATTGTTTGTGTGTGATGTGTTGAGAATGGTTTGAAAGGCTTGTTGAATCATTGTTGATGTTGTATCATGATTGTGTTGTTGTGAATTGTGCAATGTTATGAAAATGGCCATCTCCTCATTATTTGTGTGAACATGTCATTTGCATTGTTCTGAGACATGGTTGTGACAACTGTTATGTGAATTTAGAAAGAATAAGAAAATAAAGAGGATGTACCATTTCGAGGGACGTATCGCGCACCGCGATGGTTACTATTATCGAGGGTCGTATCGCGCGCCGCGATGGATACATGGACAGATATGTCCCCCATGGGTCCCAGACTGAGAGGTAGCGGGTGTGTATCACTAGGTCAGACATGCATCACTATACTTGACATTGCATTCCACTGCATTGCACATATTTATCATTAGTGAACTTGATATTGTGTTTTGTTGATATTGTGAGTGCCTTTTTGTGGAACTTTGATTGATGAATATTGAGCTTGTTGTTGAAGATATATAATTGTTAGAGTGTTCTTGTTGAGATGTGTGCTATGTGAATTATGAACTGTTAGGTTGGGCTGGTTTATGCAGGTTGTAGTTGTGGAGGTTCGGTTCAGGTCTAAGGAGTACCCGTATTCTATTCCCTTAGCTTGTGTTTAGAGGTTTACTTGCTGAGTACCGTGTGGTTTGGTACTCACCCCTTGCTTCTACAATTTTTGTAGGTTACGAGCCTGGATTTTGTGAAACTTTCCATTCTCTTATTTTCCGAGGCTTTCTTGGAGATTTGTGAGGTAGCTGTTTGTCATCTCAGCGGACTTTCTTACTCCTATTCATGATCTTGTTCTATTCTAGAAACAAGATCATTTGAGACTTGTGTTTTTCTTGTGAATCAATTGTAATGCTCTAGAGGCTTGTACACGTGACAACCAGATTTTTGGGATATTTTTGAGTTGATTATAAATTTTCCGCATTTTATTGTAATGGTTGAGTTTTGGGCTGACTTGTCTTTGAGGGATAAGACGAGTGTCATCACGTCCATTTTTGGGTCGTGACAAACATTTATTTTAAAAGGGGTTTTCCTTTTCTAAGAAGAAAATTATATACCACACCAAATAAATCAATCTTCTTTATTATTAACCTAGTCGAAATTTTCTTTACGAATGGATTCTTCAAAACAGGAGACGATCAAGTGAGTTTCTATTCGATGTTCTTTATATTTTTTAACATGTGACAATCCGTCTAGGCTTCTGTCATGGATTTACTTTTGCATGTTTTTTAGCTTCATTTTTATTCCTTTCCTTTTTTTTAGATTTCCCATCTATCATAGTAGAAAATTCATTAAATGGCACTATCATTTTCTAAAAATTTGTATTTATTCATAGTTAAGAGCACCAAATATGTCGTCTAAGGCCAGAACATCAAGATGTTATTGTAAGACAGCACGTGACTTACATTATAGATGTATGTGATGATTTTCTAATCTAAATGGACTTTATGATCCCTCATGAAAATTAGTTCAGACAAAGAAGCACTTAATTTTTTTTCTAATATTTCGGTTGGTTAAATTAGTTTCTTCTACTAGTTTTTAATGCATCATTTGATAGAGCATTTGGGAGAATGAAGTTTATTTAAAATGACATGTAAAATCGGATGTGTAACATCTCACAAATTGAAATAACTAGGAAGACGTTAAAGAATTCGAAATAGCCATTTTTGGAAAGAATATAAAAATCTGGAAATTTATTAAGTATGTTAAGTTGAGTTTTTGGTCAACTTCAAATGACCATAATTCCTAGCTCAGGATGAGTTAGGTGTGGTTCCAGATATCGTAGGAAATATCTCAGAATAATATTTCCAACACAGCTGAGTTTGCGCAATTCCGAGTTCGTATGAGTGAGATATGCCGATTTGCAGTTGGTCTATTTAAATAAGCTAAGTCTAAAACCGAATTTTTGAAGGGTATTTTCGTCTTTTCCATATCCTATTATTTTAATTCGTTTTTAGGAGTTTATTTGAGGTAAAATCAGATTTTAGTCAGTTTAGAAAAGTTGAAGTTCACGCTAGGGCTTGGAGAAAAGAGAAAGGAGGATAAAGGAGAAAAAAGATCAAGATTTCATTGTCTTCGTAAGGAATTAATTGCGGGTTTCATCAAGGATTTGATCCTACAAGGTATGTGAGACTTTCATAACGTTGGGTTTGTTCACCCACGTGCCAAGCATGTTTGATTCAGCGTGAATTCGTTCTAAAAGGATTGGAAGTTGAATGTTCTTGATAGTTGTTCTTGAATTGCTTTCGTTTTTTTACATGAGTTGAGATTAAGAAGTTCCTTGATATTAAAGTGTTGTTTCCTTGAGTTGTTTGAGTTAGATTTTGTGTATATGTCTTGGGTATATAATACTAAAGTGAATTTGGGAAAAGGAATCGGAATTAATCGATTTAAGATCAGAAAACGAGACCAAAAGTTCATCAAATTTTGCCTGAAGGAAAAGCTGGCGCGACGCCCCCCCATAGCGCCTGGCAGGTTGGGGCGGTGTGCCAGTAGTGCGCCATTTTGGAGCCCCAGTAAGTTGGGGCGCGGCGCGCCAGGGATGCGCCTGAATCATCATTTTCCACCCATTTTTCGTCATTTAGCCCATCTAAGTCGTTCTAAAGTGTACCAACATTTACTAATTGATTCCAATACTCTAAGGTACATCTAAACATCATGAAATCATCCATAAACATGAGATCATGAACCTTGAATCCATAATTCAATTCAAGGAAAGTTAAGAGTCAAGTTTAGAAGTCAAGAATCAAGTCAAGAGAAGTTCATAAAGTTTTTCAAAAGTCTTTCACAAACGTTTTAACTTTGTTTTAAGACTTAAGTTTTAAGTTAAGTAAAGAGTAAAGAGTTGAGTTCATTTCTCCAAAAGTTATAATGGAACTAAGTATTCCAAAGAGTTTAAAGAACAAGAAAGGGAAACACCGATTTCCAAGAAAGTTTCAAGCCAAGTTTTGAGTAATTATCTCAAACCAAAGAAAAAAGTTTGTTTTAAGAAAATCTGAGTTAAGTTTATTTTGGGAGTAATATTGAGCACCGATATGGGGATGTGAGTTCATATTAACTCAAGTCTCCATAAACCATGTAGCCATCATGGGTAGTAAATGATCATACTTTTTAGATGATTCCTTAGGTGTTTTTTAGCAGAGACTAGTGGATCCACTTAGTTAAGGCATTCTATATGACGGTAAAGTATAGGACAGTTCTGGCAGCGTGGGCAAGACGATGTATCACCACTTAGGCTCATAGTGGTGTGGTTGTCGGTTAGAGAAATTCCCAAAAAAACTATTTTACTTTATTATACGAGTACAATTGAGTTTGTTAGTGCATTTCTTTAATGAACTAAGTTTCTTTCTACTTTTTAAAAAGTTTTCTATATATTGCATGGGTTTTATTGCTTTATATTGAGTTAAGTTGTTCATGAGTTGAGTAAAGCCAATGTAAGTGTTCCTTTAAGATTCTTTTCAAGCCTATGTTATGTTTAGCATTCCCACTTGCATACTCGTACGTTCAATGTACTGATGCCAGTTGGCCTGCATCGTCTTATGATGCAGACGCAGGTAACCATGATCAACATCCAGCGCCTCATTGATCAGGTTGAGCACTCAGAGTCAATTGGTGACCCTCCTTACTTTTCAGAGGGCTTCTTTTTACATTGCTTTCTAGTTTTCAGCTGTTAGGATGATCGGGGGTCCTATCCCGATATCCCTCTTTATTTTAGAGGCTTCATAGACAGATAGTCATAGTTATTTAGTCTTATTCAATTCAATTGTATACGTTGAAGACCTGAGTTGCCATTTTTGGCTAAGTTATTATCTCGTAAGTTATTGCATGAGTTATATTTCTTATGTTTAAGTCTTCCGCTGAGTAAGTAGACCAGACCAAGGGTTCACTTGGGGCCACCAATGGTTCTCGAGTGCCACCCACGTTCGGGGTGTAGGCTCGGGGAGTGACAAACTTGGTATCAGAGCCTAGAGTTCAAGAGTCCTAGGGAGTCTATGAAGCCGTGTCTGTAGAGCTCTAGTTATCGGTGTGAAGCGCACCACATCTATAATTAGGAGGCTGCACCAATTAGGAAAAAATTTCACCTCTATTATACTCATTTCATGCGTTAGAGTTGATCTCTAAAAGGTTCCTTTCTAATTCGTGCTTGCTTGTGTTTTTCAGTTAACCATGCCTCCACGAAGAGCTGTCAGAGGTAGTCCTTCTAGGCGTAATGTCGAGGAGCAAGGGGTACCCAATGCACCTGAAGTGCAACCCCAAGAGAAAGTTACTAATGCTGAGTTTAGAAAAGCAATAAGGATGCTAAGTCAAGCTGTGACTAACCAGGTTGGGCAACAAAGAGAAGTCGACAGGAAGAGGCTGACACTTCGAGGATTCGTGAGTTCTTGAGGATGAACCCTCAAAGTTTCACTGGTTCAAGCACTACTTAGAATCTAGAGAACTTTATTGATGAGCTGCAAAATTTGTTTGATGTCATGTACGTTGCTGATACTGAGAGGGTGGAACTAGCTGCATACCAAATGGAGGGTGTCTCTAGGATTTGGTTCGATTAATGGAAGAAGAACCGAGTTGAGGATGCACCACCTGCGAGTTAGGCTTGTTTTGAAAAGGCCTTCTTAGGGCGGTTCTTTCCTCGAGAACTAAAAGAGGCTAAGGTATGAGATTTCCTTACCCTAAAGCAAGAGTCACTAAGTGTTCATGAGTATGGGTTGAAGTTCACCCAACTATCCCGTTCTGCTCCGGAGATGGTTGTGGATATGAGGAGTAGAATGAGTCTATTTGTTGCTGGGTTATCCCGTTTATCAAACAAAAAAGGCAGGGCAACGATGGTAATTGAGGACATGGATATGTCAAGGTTAATGGTATATGTGCAGCAGGTTGAGGAAGGGAAGATGAGGGATATGGAGGAGTTTATAAACAAGAAGGCTAAGAAAGGGAATGAGTCCGGGCAGCAAAAAAGTAATGTGAACCGTTCGTCTTTCCAGCAAAAGTAAAAGGGGCTTGCTCCATCATCTGCTAGTGCACATGTACCCAGAAACAAAGGTGAGTATAATAGTTAGAATTCCCAGCACTTCAGAGCTAGACCTGCACAATCTCAGGGTAGTATGGTACAAGGAGGTAACTGGGCTCCTGCATGTGCTAAGTGTGGTAGAATCCACCCAAGTAATTGTCGTGATGGCCAGTCAGGTTGTTTCAAGTGTGTACAAGAGGGTCACTTCATGAAATAGTGCCCTAAAAACCGGCAAGGTAGTGGAAATCAGGGCAATAGAGCCCAATCTTCATCAATTGCTCCACCAAGCAGGGTTGCACCTAGAGGAGCTACATCCGGTACTGGCGGAGAAACAAACCACCTTTATGTGATCACTAATCATCAAGAGCAAAGGAACTCTCCAGATGTTATCATTGGTATGATCAAAGTCTTTACTCTTGATGTTTATGCTTTGCTAGACCCAAGAGCAAGTTTATCTTTTATAACCCCTTATGTTGCAAATAGTTTTGATGTTCTTCCTGAGAAACTTTGTGAACCCTTTTGTGTTTCTACACCTGTTGGGGAGTCTATTCTAGCTGAGCGCGTTTATCGTGATTGTGTCATTTCCATCTATCACAAAGACACCATGGCTGATTTAATTGAGTTAGACATGGTAGATTTGAACATCATTATAGGTATGGACAGTCTTCATGCCTGTTATGCCTCCATTGATTGTAGGACTCGAGTTGTTAAGTTCCAAATTCCAAATGAGTCAGTCTTAGAGTGGAAA
>JAJOOO010080436.1:0-18596 GCA_029582685.1 Solanum piurae
TCCGCTTGCTATTTTTTTTATGCAATGTTTTTCTTGGTAAAGAAAGTTTTAAATTCCTTATGGTTTTAGTGTCTATGCGATGAATGAATGCTAAGAGGCTTGTATTAGACCTCTTCAAGGTCGAGTACGCCGGTTACGACTAGGGGGTGCTCCCGGGTCGTGACAGGAGGTTTGATGCAACAACCTTACATTGTAGCAGCCCAGCTCTTAGATGGTATGACCAAAATTAACCGGGCATGGTACAGCCGTGAGGATCACGTCTCCCCTCTCACTTTTAAATTGATAAAGGAGCAGCTTGAGAAAGATCAAGAAAGGGACCAAAACATGGCAAAGATCATGACCCAACTTGACATTTTGTCCAAAAATGTCATGGGAGCTGGTGCTAGGAGTGTCAATGTTATGGATGTTGGGTGTGTAAACCCCGAAGAGTCCAAGTTTGAAGCATTGTATAACGAGGAGGTGAACTTCCTAGCCAACCAAAGAGGTGGTTATAGTGCAAACTACCTGAGGTAGGGTGGTAACCAAGGTTGGAACAGAGATGATGGCTGGAGAGATCGTGATAGACAGTGGAGGGATCTTAACCCCACTTGGAAGGAAAGAGATGGGGAGAAGGACAGGTACATTCCTCCCCACGAGCGTCAAAAGCCTAAAGATTCTGAGGGTGGCCGTTCTAAGGATATGCTCTCTCGTATTCTCAATGAGGTTGAGGGGTCCGATAAAATTCTGAAAGAAATGAAGGAAAATGTATCGATCCTTAGCCAGACGGTTACCTCACATTCCACCTCTATCAAATAGTTGGAGACCCAAATGGATCAAATTTCTTCTCATTTAAACCCGAGACAACAAAGGGGTATCCTAGTGACACTATGGCAAACCCCAAGAATGAAGTTTGAGTGAGGACTTGCGTCGTGCCACGATGTTAACTAAAGCGCTTCATGGGAGGCAACCCAAGTTTTTATTGCTTTCTTTTTGTTTTTGAAATAATCGTGTGTTGATTGTGCATGTTGAAGTGTAGAATGTGTTTGAAAAGTGTAGGTTGGCGAGAAAAATGCCCAGTCGGTGACTCACTGAAGAGGTCGGCGAGCCTGACTTGGACCGCTTTGGACTCAAGAAATGTTAAGGTTGGAGTCTGTAAAACTCGGCGGGCCCATGGACTAGTTGGCCAATCGCAGAACAGGTCGGCGATCCCGACTTAGTCCGCCGTTAGGACCCCCATATTAACTGGAGGTCCTGTAAAACTCGGCGAGGTATGTACCTACTCGACCTGTCACCGAGTGGTTCGGCAACAAAAATTAATGTCACCGAAAGGGCGAGAACTAGACGGTTTTTAAAGGCCAAAGGTTTAAAATTTCAAACTCTTTCACATTCCCTCACTTTTTAACTTCACAAGATCACACCCGCACTATATTTTCAATATTTTTGCATTTTTACCGCTTTTTGGTCATTGACCCTGTATTTGGAGTCGGATATCTTTGCCGCCTAGCATTTCAAATCAAATATTTGGCATTAAAGGTTGGTTTTCCGAACCCCAAAACTCGTAATTAGCAGTTAAACTCATTTGCAATTGTTTTGTTCTTAATGAAGTGTGTTGGGCCTCTCTGAATCCATGTTTTAATGCTTGTTTGCCGACTTTAATTTTGATATCATGCCTAAAACGCCTAATTGTTAATTTCTTTAGTTTCGTGCTTTAAAGTTGATCGAAATATTGTTGGGTTGTGCTTAATTGTTGAGTCTAGTCGGGTGAAGTCTGAGTAACCCATATTTGTGTTAAATGACGTGATTTGCTCAATGATGGAGCGTTTGACGTCATTTGTAAGGGCTAAAGTCATCAAATGGCCAATGTTGGCCAAATCGGGGGAAGTCTGAGTATCACGGTGGAATGGGTCTTATGGGTCTTAGTCTAATTGAATAAGGGTATGGTTTGATTTTCTTTTTAGGGGCTGCAGGGTTGATTTTGGAGTCGGGGTAGAAATAAGGCACGTTGCGCAGTTTGGCGAGCTGGATCGAGCTCACCGAACCACTCGGGTGTTCGCCGAACCCCCCTAGATCACCTTTAATTTCATGGTATTGGATGCTTGTGGTTCTTTAATATTCGGCGAGAATCTTGAGTTTGCCGAATGTCTTCTTTGTTCGCCCTTTCGACGCCCCTAACCCCTCAAATACATTGTAACTTTCGGTGGGCTAGTCTATGCTCGCCGAATACTGTCGACGATTCACCAAAGGGACCCTCCCATCGCCGACATGCCATTTTTCTGGAAATTTTTTAAGCCTATCCTTTCGGCGAACCCGATCTAGCTCGCCAAAGTGATTCGGCGACTCGCCGATTGGTTCGACGAGTCTGTCTGCAATATGAGTTCTGCATTTTTCTTGAGCTATTTCTAACAGTTTTTAATTTGTGTTGCAGAGATGGCTAGACCGAAAGTAGCAGGTCGAGACATGCCTCCCCGCAAGAGGGCAAAGGGAATCACAATTAATGAGGATGCAGTTGCATCCAAGGCAAAAGGCTACCAAACTTCTTACCACAGATGGAAAGGGAAAAGGAAAAGGAAAGGCACCTGCTCCTCCGTCACCGGAGGCCAGCTCCGATAGTGAAGAAATCTATGCCACTCACCTCGCCACTTATGAGAGTAAGGGTGAGCACCAGGACCGTCAGGCTGCAACTTCTAAGCATGAGGATGCGCTACTGTCAGCCTAGAGAGCGGAGCTATGATCCAAAAGGTTAAATGATTCGTCTAGGATCATGACTCCACAAGCCACTGCTCATCCCCCTCCTCCAGCACAGGTTGTGGTCCCAGCACCACCTGCACAGGGTCCTCCTCCCCGGTCTATGAATGGACTGAAGACTGAGGGTTAGAGGACCATTATTGAGGAGAAGAGGTTGTCTACTGATGGGGTAATAGACAGATACCTAGAGATTATAAGTTGTTTGAGGTCTCACAAGTTTCAGATATTCACGAAACCCTGTGGCCCTTACATTCCCAATTGGGTTCGGGAGTTCTACACTACTTACGGAGCATTAGTGCCACAAGAGAAGAAGCAGGACGCCATATTCAAGCCTGTAGATGATGTTTATCATGACCAATGATACTAACTACGGTTCGAGTGTCTACGATCGTCGATAATATAGTAACCAAACCAAGGGTTGGGGTCGTGTCCCAAGGGAGCGGTCTTGAGAATTAATAGAAAAATAAAATCTAGTTCTAACTAGTCGTAGCTAAAGACATTAACGATTAAAAACATTGTAAATCGAAAGGGGACACAAAAGTTTCAAATATCAATTTGGGGGTTTTGTCACAAGTAAGTAAAAACAACAAAAATAAGAAGAAAATCAAGTATGGGGAATAGTTCTTAGGGTGTGACCGCAATACAAGTTGAGATAAATGGTTGGGTACATGCTTTTGATAGGAAATTTGCAAGATAATAGTGACTAGGCTAAGCTTTAGATGGAAATAAGTTCCCTCTCGGGCAACTTACCCCGTTTCAAATGTGTTTCTCTCGGACACCCATTTTCCGCATGAAGACCAACATACGCCTTACCCTACTCACTCTCTCAAGCTGAGTGCTAGGATATGGGACTAGGGATCACCCTCTCGGGCTGAACCTCATGTCGACCCACTCCTTAAACCATCAGTCTAGTGGTTTTGGTTTCGCGACCTCCCTCTCGGGCAAGCCGAAAACACATGGGTGGATTTGTATTTGCAACTACAAACCCATTAAATTAAACCACAACCACTAGGTGAAATCTCCATTAAAATATATCTAACCTATCAGCAAGCAAGACCCAACAATAATATCAACACATATTTGCTAAATCACACCTCAAGAATGGGGGTTTTTAGCCACACTTCAAGAAACAACAAAATACACCTAAAATTATAGTGAAATCAAATGGGTATAAGAAATTAAACCTTGATTTAAGCAAAGGAAGAAGAATGGTGAAGACCCACTTACAACTTGGGGAAGATGAACTCCTTTCTTCAAGTCTCCCAAAAACCCTCTCCAAACTTGAGAGTAAAAAGCTACTAAAAATTATATTGTCTAAAAAATTATATTAAAAATGTAATGCTTAAAAACTTTTTTAAGCTATAACTCTCAACGAGTATTTATAGTTTTCAAAAACTTGTGCTGTAGTGGATCAATCGGCGACATTATTCGAAATCGCTGATCGACTCAGCGATTCACCCTTAGGTGCAGTTCATCGCCGTCTTGCACCGTCCTTCGACATCGTCATGCTCTGTGTCATTGGATGACATAGTACTACTTCGCAGAACTATTCGGCGACATGCCAACTGCTCCTTTAATCGCCTTTTGATCCACTTCCTTCAGGGCTTCGCGTACTGGAACAAAGGTCAGAGTGCGTCCCTTTGGCGATTCGCCAAGTATGCTTGGTGATGCTCAGGCTTCAGCTTCTTCGTTCTTTTCAGCCTTTTTGTTCCTTTTTGTGCCTAAGTGTCCATTCTTCCACTAAAACTTCAAATACCTGAAACTTAAGCATTTTCATCAGATATTGAGATAAAATAAGCATTTGAGGACACTATTTCTATTAAAATAAAGCCTTAAATGAGTCCAATTTGTGGACTCATCAGTAGATTATGTGGTTGTTAGGGGAAGAAAGGTGAAGTGTGATAGTGATGTTATCAATGCAGTCCTGGAGTGTTCAAAAGAAATTGAGGATGACTGTCAATACATCATCAGGACAACAATATTGGAGAATATGAAAAAGTGGTTGGCCCCTCTGCTATCTGACAATACTCCTAGGTGGATCAAGGTTGAAGCACCTATAGAAATGAAGAACCTCAATGTAGCAGCGATGTACTGGTTTGGCTTCATCAGCAGTACTATCATGCCATCCCAGAATGAGTCGATTCTCCGCCACGCGAAAGTAGCCTGCCTTAGTTGAATTATTGATGAGACAAGGCTGAACTTGGGGATGATCATTGGGCAAGAAATGACCATGAGGGCCAAGCCGCGCCAAACCTCTCTTCTTTTTCGGGTGATGATCACCGAGTTATGCAAATGAGCTCGGGTGCCTCAAGGTGAGAAGAAGGATGTGGAAGTGACTCCCACCTCCAGTACCGACATTTGGAGGATTGAGGTGGAGTACTTGAAGGATGAGGTCGTGAAGAAGAAGGCAGCCTCAGTGGATACATCCCCAGTTGTGAATACAGATACATTACCTAAAGAGGCACCTTTGCCTACTCCGGCCCCTAGGCCTTCAGGTATATCTAGCACTGCCCCTTAGATGACGCCTAGTTCCTCTACAGCTCCCTTGCCTTCTAGGTCTGGTGCCTCTGCTGCTGCTACTTCTCGACGTCCACTCACCCAGGCTGCATTACTCTGGATGGGACAGCTAGCCCATTCTGCTGATAGGCGCGCCTCCAAGCTTGAGGCCATCATTCCTTGAATAATCTAGAGGGCCCTTGCTTATGTTGTGACACCCCTGAGTTTGACTATTGATGCCTTTATGGCAAGGATAGCGGTGTGCGAGCGCAAGGGACCACTAAGAAGGTCACGGCTCTAAAGGCTGCCATTGCTGAGCTGAGGAATGATGTGGACCAGCTGAAGTTCACAGATATGTCTATGATTTTTGGGACTATGGAGATCCCCAACATGCTAGCAGATATGGATGTGCCTCCGGCTACCACCGGAGATGATATTCGAGTTGAGGAGATGGAAGTTGCAGAGTCTGAGGCTGAGACTAATGAGGAGCAGCTTGGTATCAATGAGGAGACTATCTATGATTGATTTACAGAGGTTGAGGAGCAGATGATAGATTCAGATGTTCAGATCTCATTGGCAGACATACCCATGGCTAACCCTAGTGGAGCTAGTGTAGTTGATGTGACATCGGGCACTGATGCCCCGACATATGGAGCGATTGTGCAGACATGACCCTTATTTACCTCCCTCTCTGTCACTTTTATTAATTTTTAGTATTTTGTTGCATTTGAGGACAAATTGCTTTTTATTTGTGGTGGGGTGAGGTATTCCATACCTACCTCTTGTCATTATTATTTTTGTTTATATATTGGGATTTTGTGCTGTAAATTGTGTTTTGGCACTACGTTGGGGATGTTTGAGCTTATGGCTCCTTGTTTTAAATACAAATAGTCTTTGACCCTTTTGGAAAAAATATTGCCACCTCTTGTTGTGTTTGATTGTGGATGTTCTTCTGCAAACTTGAGTGTCGGTTATGATCAATACCGATGACTTGAATAATGCTCTTAATCAAACAAAAATGAATGTGCGGCTATGATGAGGCCAAATAAAGTTGCATAGACAATATGTGGGCTTTTTGCATCTCGTTGTGACTAGCCGATTATCGAATGAGTCTCTTGTGATGAACATTGAACACTAGCAAAAGTGTGGAGTCTTGTTTGATATTGGTGACAATGCCTTGTGTGATGAGCTTACCGTGAACCTTGTGTGATGACACCCAGAACTTGCCCCGTTGGTCCGGTTGACTAAGTGATGCAAGCTCTTGAAATGATCTTAGGCAAAAAATTTGAAGAGTGAAACAATTTGAATATATACCTCTTGTGTGGCCAACCTTGTTAGTGTGTGAACTTTTCTTGAACACCCTTTGAACCTTATCCTTTTCTTGGAAGAAACTTGATGCAATTGTAACCCTCTCTTTATCCATTCACCCATAATCCTCATGAAGTGTGGTTTGTTTGAATAGCCAACTTAGGCCAAAATCCTAAGTTGGGGGTGTGGTGAAAAGAGGGGTAAATCAAGAAGTGCAAAGAAGTCCCCATTTGATCCATGGTAGAAAGATGGAACCCCTCCATACAAAAAAAGAAGAGAAAAGAAGAATGAAAAAAAGAAAAAGAACGAAAGAGTTGAGAAATAAAGTTGTGAAAGTTGCAAAAGAAATGGGGTGTTCGATATTCCATGAGAAGTGAATAATGGGGTGAATTTTGAGTATGGGGAAAATGTTGTTGAAAAAAATGAAAGAAAGTGATGTTCATACCACATTTCATGAGGATAGCAGCCACTGAACCTAAATGATCATATATTTACACTCAGCCCCGTTACAAGCCTTGAAAAGACTTTTTTGATCTTGAGTGAGCTGAAGGGAGTGTTGATTGGAAAATAAGGGCAAACATATGGGTGAAGTCATGCATGTGTTCATCTTTGTTAGTGTGAGAGAGTTTTATGTGATTTCGAAACTATAATGTGCTGAACATTTGTATGTGAATAGGGAATCATTCTTGTCGTGAGGGGATTTGAGTACCTTTGTTAAGCTTGAAATTGCATTTGAAGCAAGTATTGTAAACTTGAGAATATTTGATGATGGTGAGTCACAACTTGAATCTTTGAGTGCACAATTGATCCTTGCATAAGTAAGTTGAATCTTGATGTGTGCATTCATGATTGATTCTTGTGTAGCACTGTTTGAGACATCCTTTTTGAACTGTTGAACTTGAGTTTTACTTGAGGACAAGCAAAAGTTTAAGTTGGGGGTGTTGATGAGTTTTAGATTTGGACTCATTTAGGGATTTATTTACAATGATTTACAGTCCTCAAATGCCTATTTTGTGCCAATAATTGATGTAAAATCCTTGATTTCCAGGTATATGGATCGAGGAACAAAGCAAGGACACTAATTTGCAAAAAGGAACAAAGCGAGTGGAAAGAATGAAGAAATGCAAGCCTGGTGATCGCCAAGTCCGTTTGGTGAGTCACCGAATGGCTATTTGATCGCCTAAAGTTCTAGTGTGCCAAGCCCTGAAGGAAAGAACCAAGTTGGCGAGAGAAAAGAGCAGTCGGTGGAGCGCCGAGTGGTTCTGCGATGCCGTGTTGGATCGCCCAAAGTTACAGACCTTGAGGATGTTGAAGGACAAGGCAGAAAGCGATGGAATTGACCAAAGGGCGGATGGCCGAGTGTTTCGGCGAGCCCGACTTAAAAAATCTAATTATCAATTGAATAATATCTAAGTTCATATTTTTTTGGGAGCATTGAGACGAGTTTTCTCGAGTTTTCCTAAGCTTTGGAGAATTGAAGTTTTTCACTTTCGAGAAATTGGAAGTGGGTCTTTGATATTCTTCAAATTGGAACATTGTAAGGACGAAATCAATCTTACTAGTTGATGGAAACTCAATTTGGTAACAATTTTTATCTTTTTATGATGTCTAGCAAAAACCCCAATTCTTGGGGTGTGATTATGTGATTATGGGCTGATTTAGTTTATGCGTATTTCAAATTGTTATTATAATGTTGTTTAGAAGTGAGTTCAATCAGTAATTGTGGTTTAAATTGTAGTTGCAAATGCAGTTCTACCGTTGTGTTTTTGGCTTGCTCGAGAGAGAGGTTTTAAAACTAAGCTTATTGATTGATGGTCAATGGGTATTGGGTTGACATGGGTTCAGCTCGAGAGAGTAAATCCTAAACCCAATTCCTCACATTCAGCTCGAGAGAGTGAATGGACTAAGGTGTGGGCTGGTCTTATTTTGTTGTTTGTTGATGTTCGAGAGAAATCAACTTGATTCGGGGTAAATTGTTCGAGAGAAATCAACTTGATTCGGAGTATTGTTCGAGAGAAAATGTATTCCCTCTATGGCTTAGCTTACTCACTAATATCTAGCTATTTTCTAATAGTTGCAATTACCCATTTGTCTATATTAACCTACAATCGGATCACATCCCAAGAACCCGTCTCATTATTGTTACTTCGTATTGATTTCCGTTGTTTGTAGTTGACAATTCCAAACAAAAACCCCCTTATTTGACATCCGTGTCACCCCTGATTTGAATGATGTTTTTATTCGATAATTTCTATTCCTATGATTGATTTGACCATGTTCGTACTTCCTAATTGATTCTCAAACACATACCGCTCCTTGTGGGATTCGACCCCAACTCATTTAGTTGGATTTTATACTGACTAACGATCGTTGACACTTAGAATTGGATGAAGTGTCCTTGAAACGTTAAATCATTTATCAATGCTACATATGTGATTTAGATTGTCAGGAAGTTTGCTTCAAAATAGTTGTTACTATGTAAACATTGCCCTTTTGTTTTACTAATTTAGTATTTCTTAATATTTCAGTATTTTTGATGAATAAAAGTTCATATGACTTCTAATAACGCAGGTTGAAGTCTGTATTAGTTTAATTTTTATTATTTATTTAATAGCTAACTTTTATGAGATATATATTTTCATTAATGCAAACATATTTTTTTTTTAAATAACTCACAACAAATGTGAAAATATGTGAATATATATGAATCATTTAAAATTTATCATTAATAAAATAAATTTTATACTCAATAATATGGAATAAACATTTTCATTTTGTCCTACACTAAATTAAAATCTAATAACTATAATAAAATAGTATCATTAATCAAAAGTCCTATTTATTTATGTAAGTATAAAATTTATTAGAAATTCATCTATTGCACATTAATTTTTTAGTTGTAACATTATAAATTCTCTTAGTTATTACTAATTATTGCAAATATTATTCACTCTTTTACACTCTTTAGTTATAATATTATAAATTCTCATAGTTATTACATTAAATTTTGACCAAAAAAATTTCATATTATTAAACCGCCCCTATAAATGTGATAACATGGTGTTGCTATTTTTCCTTGAATGAATCATGCTTGATTGAATAAATTGAAAATTGTTTACAAGTATATGAACTATATCTTTGTTGGGTGTAAGATAAGCAAGTGATTATATATATATATATATATATATATATATATATATAATTTCACAGATAGAATATATTCTTTAATTTAAATTTTTAGTTTTTTCGGTAAAATGAAAAAAAAAAGAAACCTTTCTCAATTAACTATGGACACTGAGATAACTATCTTTGATTTATGTACACAGTCAATCAAAAGTTAAATATGAGAGCCAACAAAAAGAATGTGATCTATTATGTTATCACTTATAAAATAAAAATTAATATACAAAAATAGTTCTAAATAATAAAATGTAGTTGTTCTCCACATGTTCATATGACATCTAAAAAGATTAAGTGGAATACACGTGCAAAGCACATCCAGTTAGATGAAAAGAAAAATACAAAACAAATATCGTCTATAAGGTAATATTAGTGAGATACGACTAATTACATGATTGAACCTCATCAAATTGAAATAAATATATACATTATTGTATTTAACTAATAAAAAAAACTATTGACCATCTTCCTAGGTTCGTGTGAATAAGAGATATATATGATGATCCACATTGAACATTCACAAAAAAATCTGCAATATTATTTTGTGCAAAGCTTATTATTCAAATCTTCGCTTAAATTTTCTGAATTGATAATCACGTGCAACGCACGTGTCGAAAAATTAGTGTGTGTGTATATATATATATACATATATACATATATATATATATATATATAAACGTACATATATATGTATATATTTATAAATATGATGATCCACATTGAACATTCATAAAAAAATATTGCAACATTATTTTGTGCAAAGCTTATTATTTAAATCTTCGCTTAAATTTTTTGAATTGATAATCACGTGTTGAAAAACTAGTGTGTGTGTGTGTGTATATATATATATATATATATTATTTTTATTTCAATGTAGTGTACATAAAAAATTTAGGATAAAAAGTATGTCAAACAGACAAAAAGATTAATCTATTCGCACAGGCATTCGCCTTTATTGTCTAAGTGATAAGTAGAGATGAGACATTTATAAGCTAATTATTTTCAGAAGTGGTGATAATAGAGAGCTGAAAGTTTATAATCAGAATATCGTTTGTTGGTTTGTGTTGAATCATATGTGATAAAAGTAAGTTAGTCGGTTTCTAATGCCAGTTGTGAGTTCTAAAGAATAAAATGATGATTAGATTTGTGTACTCAAAGTTATACATGGGTTGTCTAAATTGTTATTTGCACAGTATTTAATTAACAAAAGACATACGCTACATGGGAAAGAAGTCAGTATTATGGTACATGTTTCAAACCATGTATGTATATAGAGATCCATATGGCGATACAAATTTAGTCTCTACTTTCTATCATGTGAAACCCTGAAAATTATAAGTTATTTTCACATTGTACCCTCATGGAAAAATCAATTTCTTGAGATTCAATTTGGTGTTTGCTATCTTAGTATGTTGCTAAGAGATCATGTTTGATTCGGTCTGGCTGAACATTTCTAGAAAAGCATGTCACATTGAGATTAAAAGATTCATGAGATGAGGAAGATCATTGGATATTATCACATCAATTGTGTTCATTGACGTCCTTTATGTTTGTCTATATAAGACAAGTACATAATGATGAACTAAAAATTA
Source organism: Solanum piurae (assembly GCA_029582685.1). NCBI lineage: Eukaryota > Viridiplantae > Streptophyta > Magnoliopsida > Solanales > Solanaceae > Solanum > Solanum piurae. The sequence goes on from JAJOOO010080436.1 coordinate 11,301, forward strand.
AGAAAATAGATAATGAGAAATATGAATGTGATAAATGATCTAGAGTATTGCATACTACAATCTACTCTAAGTTGCATTGATCGAGATGTTGTATATTCCTACAAATGTATAGCAACGAAGCTCTTAAGGTATGCACTAGTTACACGGTCTAGTTATAAAGTATGAAAGTTACTGAATAGGAATGTGAGTTGACCCACTATATATGAGTAGGAGATGGAGGAAATTGGATCGGGTCAACTATGTGGGTCAATCTGGATCCATGTGAAAGGAATATATATATATATATATATATATATATTTGAATAGTTGTGTCACTTTAAAATTATAAAAGGGTACTCATAGGAGAAACCAACATATCTTTTCATTCTCTAAAATTTCAAAAGAACAGACGCTTCTTCTCCTTCTTCCTTCTCCAATTCTAGTAAAATTCGTGTGAAGATTCTTTGAAGGTTTCTTCTCCAAAAAGCGTTGGAACGAACAACTGTAATATGTACGATTGTAGAAAGTGGCTTTATATAGTGTAGTTCATGTTTATATGTATATATGTGTGTGTGATTGCACTTTGTGACTAGTGAAACGACTTCAATGATCCTCCAAACTATGTGTTTGATTAGATTGTTCAAAGTATTTTTCATAGTAATTTAGTAGTTTAAGTGTTAGCAATTAGTATTCATGATTTAGTTATTATAGATTTTGTGAGGAATGTGAGTTTGTGATAATTTGCAGTGAAAAGAAATAAAGTAACACCTGAAGTTGTCCCAAATTTTCAAAAAGACACCTTAACTTGCGGGCATTCTATTACCCCATGAAACATTTCAGAATCGCAATAAATACACACTTTTTACACAATATGCATTATCACTGCTTGAGCGTGAATCTCACCCCAATTAATAATATAATTACATATTTTTTTCAATCTATTTAGTAAAAAATGGATAAAATCTTGACCCATTCACGTTTTAATCATGACCCGCTTCATTTAACCCTAAACCCCTTTTAGATTTTCACTCCACTCTTTCTTTGATAATCAAAACCCTAAAACATTTCAATAGTCACAATATATTTGTTTTTCGGAGATAATTTCTTGAATTATGGAGTCAAAACGAAGAAGTGAAGATTGACATGTTAATTGTTTCTTGATTTGAATGCAAATTTTGGTTTAAAAAATGTTCTTTTTATATAGTAGTGATTTTTTGTAAAATCATATTTATAGTGATTTGTTGTTATTTTCTTCTTGTGTTATCTATTATTCATGTGTATGTAATGTTAGTTTAGGACTGATTTGAGTTTGAATGTTTCTTCACTGATTTAGTTTTGAAACTTGTTTGCATTTGCACTTTCAAGATTTACTGTAACGACCCGAACCATCGTTATTTAGGAAAAGCAAAAATTTAAGAAATTTCTGGACCACTGTCCCGCCAGGGCGGGCCAATGCCGCTAGGGCGGCGGCGCCACGGTGGGGTAAGTTGGCGCTAGAGCAGGATATGCGAGAGAGAATGTAATTAATGCAAAATCTTATTTCCTCCTTCTTCCTAAAATACCTATATTAATCATAAAACACCCTAGAAACCCCCCAAAAAGCTGCTCTAAGCCTGGGAAGGAAGGATAAGGAGATTTCTAGCGTAAGGAGGTCGATGGATGGCGGATTTCTGGTCTATATCACCGTCATGAAGTCCGAAAACAAGAATCGAAGTCAAAACTCCGTGTAGCTGCTTTGCACCCAGGTAGGCTAGGTTTTATTAATTGAGTAGTTATAAATCTCTGTTCACTGCGTAATATAATGTAAATCAATGGTAGGATTTATGTGTAGGCCTTCGTGCACCGAACAAAAGATGATTAAAATCATAGGAAGAAGCCTTAGATAATGAACTAGGGCTAAGTATGATCGAGTTATAATCTTAGTGATATATGTTGATGAATACTTCGTAGGTGATGGTTGTGATTTCATAATTGTGTGATATATGTTTATTCTTGCTTCATCATAATACATGTATGTATGTGAATGTTGCATTATTAATCACACTAGTTGTAAATGAGATAGATCAATGATGAATGCCATGAATCATGACTTGATTGTATGATTATGAGAATATACTTGTGATTTGATTGTGGCTTGTTGAATGGATCGGGTGTTGCGTTCGACACACTAACTTGGATCGGTTGCCACGTTCGGGCATAACTATGGGATCAGTTGCCACGTTCCGGCATAACTATGGGATCGGTTGCCACGTTCCGGCATAAACATTGGATCGGGTACCACGTTCCGGTATGCTAACAGTTTGGGTTTGGGTTCCATGAAAGGACCAATGATTTGATCTAATTGTATATCTTGTAATAGTGAAGTTGTGCTTTATTCGTAAGTGATAGTTGATTTTGTTTCCCCAGAAATTGTAATTGATTATAAAGACCTACTTATGTTTGCTCTACTATGTTGATTTAATTTGATAAGTATCTCGTTGTTAAATAAAACTGGAATGACCAAGGGTTCAAGAGTGATAATGATGAGGGACAAGGGTTGTCCGTACGATGCAAGGGTGATAAATGGGGGTAGTGTACGTGATGTAAATAATTAGGTGGATTTCACCTTGGAAAAAAGGGCTCATGGTTAGTAGTTAGTAAGCTTGATATAATGTACCACGTGACGAAGGCGAGGTAATATAAAAGAGGAAGTAATGGTATGCAGTGGGTGGTTAGTCGAAATGCTTGTAGTTATATTTATGGTCTCTTCTATGTGTTAGAATGGCTAGGCTATGATCAAGAAACTAGTGAGTGGGTTGAATGAGGAGGTGGTTATTAGTAAGAGGTACTAGTGTAATTTATGAGGTATCCAAGCGAGGTTAAAAGTGGAGAAGCGAGTGGTCTATGGCATATTCTTATTAGTTGATTTCTTATGTTATGCGGTGGGCATCCGGTTGACCGATGATGCCTACCAATACATGTGGTTTTGTACTGATAATACTCTTGCTATGCCTTTTCGGCATAGTCTGGATACAGGTTGGAGATGTTTCATTAAGTGAAGACAACGAAATTCTCCATCAGCTTCTATCTTTCCTTCCGCATGGTGGGAGAATGTGTCTTTTATTAATTATGTCCAGTTTGTACTCTTAGTAGCTATTGTACCTGTTTAGACTAGATCCTTGTGGGTGTTAATTACTTTGCAAGTCTTAACCCAAATTTGTATTAAAAAGTCCTTATTTATAAAACCAGATTAGTCTATTTAATTTCTTTTTCATTAATTTTCCGCACGTTTCCACTATTGGGATATAAGGGTTCTCCTACTTAGGTGTTAGAGTCCCGCACGGCCCGGTGTGTTGGGTTGTGACAAATTGGTATCAGAGCCCATGTTACCGGTCTCTCAGTACAAGATCAAAATGTGGACTAGACTCATGTGGATTGGTGTTTTGACGTCCACATCTAATCTACAGAGGTCTAGGAAGCATTCTACAAAGTTGTTCCATTTGTTCTATCCTTTCGTGTGAAGTGTCGCTTGTGGTATGGGTGGAGTCCAATTGGTATCTTAACCAAATGAACCAGACGTTGTGGTCACGATGGAGGGGCCAAAAGCAAGGCAAATTGGAACTAAGAAGGTTTCAATTGGTATCTGGCCCTAGGGGTGGTATGAACACATGTAGAATCATGAATGGTCCTCCATGGAGCGAACTAACTAATAATTGGACTTGTCTGTGAGTGTAGCTTGGAAACTGTGGATGCATACTCCTTGATATCTGAATTAACTGTGAATGCAAAGTTGTAATTTCTTGAATGTGATGACATGATTAAGTGCAATAAATGTGTGCCTGAACTTGTATGTGTAAAATGCTGGTTGGAGTGCTTAAATTAGGCAAGTTGTAAATGCTTGAGTATCGTGAACCCTGTTGTGAAGAGCTTTGAGGAATCTGGACGCGTCTTGTGTTGATGTAAAAATATTTGTGTCATGGCTGGAAGCCTTTGAGGAAATTAGAAAGGAAAAGAACCCCGAAAAAAAATGTTGGCAGGGGTCATGTTTCCGTTTTGGCCGCTCGGGCGAGATTTTCCCCCCCAAAGTGAGGCGCCAGTGCGGGATTCCTCCCGCTAGAGTGGGACAAGGTGAGACAGAATCTCATCCATGTCTCCCTTGTTTTTCCTAGTCACAAATTTGGACCCTGAATCGTACCCGAACTAACCCTGCAGTCCAATCAGTGTTCAGCAATCAAGTATAGATTATAAAACTTAGAAATTAATTAGTCGCTGCGGAAAAAAAAGCAGAAAAACCAGCATCCATGTGCTATTGAAAACATAAGAAAAGACGAAAAGATAAAAGCAAAGTCTTGTTCTAAAATACAAACCCAAAAAGGGGCGAAGAAACAATCAGGGACTGGGAAGTGTCATCATCAGAGTCTAACTCCTCGAGGGGCACCAGGCCTCTCACGGACTCCTTCATGAAGGTGAAATGTTAAAAGTCTCCCTTCTCGACTATGGGAATCTCCTGTCCGGGGGTGACGCTGGTGAACATAACCTTCACTGCCTTCCAGATCAGACCATCAGACAATCCCTCTCCAGACCCTTCATTCTCTCATGACGCAGCTCACGACGAAGCATCTCGACCTCCAGGGAAGTGCTGGGTAGAACCAGAGTAGTGTAAACAAAGGAATGCCCCAATCTCCTCCGGACAGCCGTCAATTCCTCCTCCACCCGCGCACCTGAGAGTGGGGGATGTGACCTGGTGGGATGAGTGTCGTCACATCCCTCATCATCCGACTCTACGGCCGTCTAATTGCTATTGGCCCTGTCTGTCCTCCTCCTTTTGCTCCGTGAAGTATATCCATGTCTAACCAAAAGAAGGTGAAGATGGGGATCCATAGGAAGTACCTCATCAGTATCTAGAAGCGGCACCCCCACCTATTTGCACAGCGCAGTGATAAGTCCCGATAGGAAGAAAGTCTTCTTGTTACCTTGGTAGAACATCTTCCACTCCGAGATAATTTGCGCCCCCACATTCAGCTCTATACCCTGCACCGCGCACGCCACCACCATGGCCCGAGGAAATGTAACGTCCGTGCGATTCCCCGATGGGTGAATCCTCCTAGTGACTAAGTAAAGCCACCTCTTAGCATCTGGTGACCAATCAGCGCTAGTAATCCCCTCAGCAGTAGGCCAATAGACCTTGTCCCGGCGCGCAGGCTCAATCAGGGTATCCCTAAGCCAACCCAGATCCATCTCTCTCAGCTTGGCCTCGTACTCTGCGTTCGAGACCTCCGGCACCTCAAGCGTCTCATTAATGGCAGTGGCATTCAGGAGGATGTCGACCCCTCGGATATGGATGATGGGGTGAGGGTCGTCCCAGCGAACGGTGAGAAGGATAGCATAAAATCCCGCACACATTCAGCTTGTGCGGGAGGGGAGCCTCGGTCAGTGGAGCCCACCCAAACTCCATCAAGCAAGCATAGAAAGCATGCTCTTTCTCCTCCAGCTTGAGTAAGACAAAGCCCCTCTCACAACAAAACTTGTTATTTTGGAAATTGTGATGCCTCTCCCGACTGGCAGCATCGAGAAACCGGACGAAGGGTAGATTGTTCTCGTTAGCACCAGCCATTTAGAGAAGCCTCCAAGAGATGGAAAATATCCGTTAGAACACGATAGAAATAGACAATTTAAGGTTGGAAAGAGGGTAGAAGAAAAATTCTGAGTCAGGGGGGCTAGGCCACTGGTCCCCGATATCCCGCCACAACGGCCCAAATCCCGCCACAGTGGAATGATGGAGACCGCCACAATGGGATGAAGGTCGCCAGAGGCGGCCTTCATCTGGGACGAACAGCAGGTGTGATCATGACTCCTCTTCGTCCCAAAATCCCCGCTTTTGACAGAATTTCAGCAGATCAGAGTATATTAACTACCCTAGAACCTAAATATGCGACTATAGTAGCAAATAAAACCATAAACAGTGCCCAAATCTGAGTTTTCTATCAAGAGACACTTCAACTTCCCCCACCCGTTTTGGTACCAATTCAAGCGTATTTCTACAAAATTCTTACGCCCAGAATGTTGTGGAGACGTTGGGGACGTAAGGGAAGTGCCCATGCTACGTTTTTCTATCAAGCTAGCAACCTATGTTCATTTTCAAATAGCGACCCTCAAAAACCATTTCTAATCGATTGTTCAACAGCATGCAATAATTGTTAATCAAGTAATAAAGTAAAGAGAGTAAAGAGCATGAATTTTACCTTAATTTTGATGTTCGGAGGAGAGCAATCGAGAGTGTTTTGGGAATTTTTTGGGAGAGAGTTTGGAACAATGGGGGAAAATGAATTTGTTTCCCCTATGTACTGTTTCCCAATCTCCCGCTTCAGCGGGAGATCCTCACCACAACAGCCTCGCCTTAATGGAAGGGCTGCCACCTTGGTGGGTCAGGCTGTGTAAATTAAACATGTTCGTTTCTTCGTGTGGTTGCCTTAAATACCTAACCAACCCCCTTAGAGTATAGAATTTTTGTGTTCCGATTGAAAGAGTCACCATCTGTCATGGTTTTCGTAATGGACCAAATCAGTAGTTAGAAGTGTTCCGAATATAGAGCGTGTGACGTCCGTGAACTAGTCATTCTGGGACGAATGAGGGGTAAATTTGTATCTATTGTAACTAGGGGTGTTCATGGTTCGGTTTGGATCGGTTATTGGTTAAAATCAAATCCAAACCATAATTAATCGGTTTTTAAATTTCTAAAACCAAACCAAACCAAATCAAAAAAATAACCGTCGGTTTGGTTATTGTTGGTTTGGTTCGGTTTGGTTCAATTTTTTTGGTTATTTCGGTTTGAAAGTATATAGTTTTTTTAGGGCATATGCATCTCGATAAACACAAATTCATAGTACATAAACAATCAGAAAAGCTATTGTAAATTTTATTAAGCAATATCAGTCATAGAACAATTGAAACAGGACTAAAAAAACGCATTACCCTGTTAGATGACTTATATCTAAAAAGAAAAAGCAATGTATATATGTAGTGGAAAATCAATAGTAGCAGAGTTGTCTTGGATAAATATATACTCCCTCTGTCCCATTTTATGTGAGGTAGTTTGACTCGGCACGAAGTTTAAGAAAGAAAGGAAGACTTTTATAACTTGTGGTCCAAAATGAATGATAGAAATTTGTGTGACTGTAAATCATTTCATTAAGGGTAAAATAGACATTTTACAGTCAAATTGTTACTTAATATAGAAATGTGTCATTCTTTTTGGGACTGACTAAAAATGAAAGTATGTCACATAAACTGGGACAGAGGGAGTAACATATTGAATCTTGCATGTTGTGACAACTGAGA
>JAJOOO010080437.1:0-41718 GCA_029582685.1 Solanum piurae
TGAAAGTATGTCACATAAACTGGGACAGAGGGAGTAACATATTGAATCTTGCATGTTGTGACAACTGAGATTTTTTCGTAATAAACCAAAAAAAAAAAATCAGTGCTCCAAATGTAAAAATCACTTAAATAATAAATTTTTGGTTGAGTTAGAATTAGGATTTTAATACTTGGGCTGAAATTTAAGTGTTGGGCTTAAAGAAATAATAAAGTTAAAGACTTAAGTTAATTAAAATTTAATAAAATATTTATATTTTATTTATGAATAATATATAAATAATTATAAAAGTTATATATATAATTAACGGTTCGGTTTGGTTATTTTTGCGGATATTCTTTTGTAAAACCAAACCAAATAGTATCGGTTTTCAAAATTCAAAAACCAAACCTAACCAAATCCAACCAAATATCGGTTTTTTTAATCGGTTTGATTCGAATTGCGGTTCGGTTTGGTTGTTTAACCATAACCATGAACAACCCTACATAGGATATAATAGCATGGGATAAGTCTATGTAAAGACAAAAATATCCCTCAAATTATTTTAATTATTTTGTTTATTTTCTTGATTTTATGTTTTATATTTGCACTAGTAATTTATTTAAATAAATTAGCTTAAAAATTATTTAGAAGAGAATTGTTTGTTACTAAATAAATTCAATACAAATCAATATTTGTATTTTGAACAATTTGAAAAATTACATACATATTAAAACTATAACTTGCAATTTTTATGTATAAATGTAGATTGTTTATTCAATTTTATCACTGTTGACCGTCTTTTCGATTTTAAAAGTGGATGGTTTGTCTTTTTAAAATTGAAAATTGACATTTTCTGAGTGATCAATTTATTAATATGACAATTATTTATCCTCAAATAATTCAAGTGACAAAATAGCAAACATGACAACAAAATTGTTCTTCTCATAGCTAGTTAGAAGGTCATAAAAAACTAATATTATCGGACAATTATCTACCTTGACTCAATTACATAATAATTCAAGGATATAATTGAAAAGAATATTTTTAAATTATTTTAATCCATACACAAGATGAGGTGGTAAACAATGAACCAAACACTTGATAAAAACAAATTATGCATTACTAATCTCTGCACTACTAATTTCTGCATTATTAATCCTTGCATTACTAATCCTTGCATTATTAATCTCTGCGTTATTAATTTTTGTACCAAACGACCCTAAATGAAATGTTACACTAAGTTATTTTTCTTACACTCAGTACGTATGTCAGCAATCTTCTAGAGTACACACGTTATTTCACATATATTGCTAATTTGGAAATCTATACCTTAGTACTCTTCTTTCTGATTATCGTTATTTATATTTTGATTCGATTAAATCTGAATTCACATCGAGAAGTCTCATATTGTAGATGAAGAAATATTTGTCACTCCAGCATAACCTTTTTAGTACCTTAGTTCCTCTTCGTAAACAAGTAGATAGAGTAAGGGTTTAATAAGTTTAACTGAATCAAATACTTTTAACACAAAATACATGTGTATATGTATTTCATAATTTTAAATGTGTGGTTGAAGGACCCTTACCTCATTGCCAAAAAGTCAAATCTTCAAATTTCCCACTTTGGATCAGTTTTCCCATTAAATATGAGCACACAGAAACATCCAAATATGTAGTGTTTTGGTCATTCCTTAAGAGTCAAAAAAAGCAGAAACATTTTTCCAAGTCAAGCACAACACCTCTCTTCTATGTATGAAATGGGTCAGGAAAATAAAGATGCTTTGACAGAAAAATAGTTCAACATTCACCACATTTTGATTGGTTCTACATATTGAAAGGAATTTAATTTGGCTCCACTTTCTGCTAGGTGAAGACAATGGAGATTTTTCTTTATTTTTTTCTTCGGAATGGCAAGGCAAGCTTACATACACCTTAGTTAATTCTACGGATATTTGTCATCTTTTATTAAAAATAGATATTAGATAACTTTATCTATTAAGCTAGCATTTGGCCATAGATTTTCAAATATTTTTGACAAATATTATTGGGTGAAAATTTAGATGAAATCTCACCATGTGTTTGGCCATAATATTTGCGAAATATATTTCACTTTTTAATAAATATGATTTATACTCATAAGTTTTAAAAGATATCAAAACTAACCACAAATTTGTATTACTTAACAAGATGGAAACGTCGACGTAAAAAGATTCATGACTTCCACAACAAGTCAGTTGGATCTTCGTTGCAAAAAATAATAAGTAATGTTTCGTAATTCGGAGCGAGTGTGTTGGTGTTAATAAATAGAGGGTGTTTTTGTAAAAGATAAAAGTTTGGTATAGAATTTGAATTTTTTGAAAGCTCCAAAATAATGAGATTTGACCCAAATACTATTTTTTTCTAATATTTAGAAATTTGGATTATTTGCTAAAAAAAATGTCAAATAATCATAAATTGTATGAACAAATACTATTTGCCAAATTTTACTTGGAAAATCTATGGCCAAACAGGTCCTAAAACTAGGATAAATTGAAAAAAGAAACGAAGACTTCCCGACACATCTTAGTATTACTTTCCTTTTTTCCAAAAAATGTAATCTTTTCGTCCTATTTTAGTGATTTTTTTTATTTTTTAGTTTGTTCCAAAAAGAATGTAACGTTATTATAGTTAGAAACAATATAACTTTAAAATCCCTCATTTTTATCCTTAATGAAAATGATTTATAACCACACAAATATCTAAGAATTGTTTTAAACCACAAATTTTAAAAATCTTTTTTTTAAACATCGTACTAACTCAAATAATATCACAATAATATAATACTACTAGAATAAGTAACCTCCCACCCCACCCCCACTCACAATACCATAATCCTAACTCCTAAGTTTTGTTTAAAGTTGTCCCCCATACAAATGAAAGGAAAATAATTTATCCTTTTCCAGTTTGTGGAGTAATATATTTTATATTGCTTCTTGAAAATATTAAAATCCTGGAGCAATAGATTAAGATATTTTTAAATCTTATATCTTCATAAAAGTTGAATTTCTAAAAAGGAGCATTCAACGAAAATCAAGGGCTATATCTAGAAAATACATTGTGGATTGAAAAGGTCAAATAAGAAGCTTCTTTAAAGAAAGTCTCTACACATGAATCTGACATATTGACATTACTCATCATTTCTTTGTCTATATATATAATATTAGTTTCATGAACTAGAAAAAAGAAAATAAGAAAAGAAAAGCAAATAGATAAATGAATGAGGTGTCAACTCTAAGGTGATGTAGTTTAGTTTGGAGTATTCAAACAAATAATTTCCACATAAAATTTGGCATTGCTAATACATTATTCGATTTCATTCTTTCTTAATTTCCAAATAAAATGTAACATTATTATATGAAGGAATTAAACAAAAACTAGCCAAACACATACTGTCTCAATCTGTAAATCATCATAATATACAGTAAGTAATTTCTTGAAGTTTGTTGGCAATTTCAAAACTAGCATTTGAAAGATTTTGAAAGCTCACTTCAAACGGTAATGTTGTGTTTTGCTAACGTGTTATGAAAGTAAAGACTATAAAATAAATACACTAGAAAAAAATATTAAAAAAACTAATATATTATTCAACGTCATGTTGATATACAAATGAATTGAATTGACTTTCTATTTATAGAAAAATAAAAGTTATTGTACAAGCTTATCAAGTTGTATGATTATCCAATTGCAAGCTTACACAATTAAAAGTTTAACCAATAAGTTGTGTAGTGAACATTCACAATACAATATATTTATAACACAAAGATCTCATAATTCATTTGATTGAATGTATAAGAACAGTACAAAACAGTGTGTATTAGAAATGCTGGAAAGTAATATCGTGATTAGGTATGTTCAGATTTGTTATGTTGAGACTATTTCCTATCCACTGTTTGATTTAGTTTATTAAGGACAGTTCTATCTTTATTCATACTTATTCATATATTAATAACTTATTAATTATTAACATCATGATTTACTATGTATTAACTATCATTAATCTATAATACTTATTAAATTTATCGTATAAAACTAATAGTTCTACCAAAAAAAGAATTATATAGTATCAGGAATAATACATATAGTAGATTCTCTAATACTGCTAGACGACCCCTAAATGTTCCAACTGGCATGAATTTTTTTTTTATATCGGAGTAGGACCTAAAATGCCCCTCAACTATTTGAATTGGTACAAAACAATCTTCCATCCTCCTTTCGGCTCCCAAGTACCCTTGACGTCAACTTTTTGGCTCAAAAATACTCTCAATATCAACCCTTTGGCTCAAATTTGGCCTAATTTTTCAATTCCGCTAAAGTAAAATCATTAAATATTTATATATCATGTTGTCTTATCTGATTAGTCTGAATTTAATCCGTCTTAAATAAATAAAAATAACCACATATGATTCATATTTTGACCTGAAACACTTCAAAATAATATTCAAAAAATTATTAATTATATGATGTCTTCCTATTTGCTTATTTAAAATCAACCTCCAATTTATTATAACCTAACTCATAAATGTGGATCCAACTAAAATACATACTTGTCCCGTCTGATTGTTCATCTAAAAAAAGATTATTATTTTTATTAATATAAAATTTTCTATCAATTTTCCATTTGTCTTGTTCATTTCTTTGTTCTAATTCTTTTTTTAATCTCTTATTCTTAATTAGGATACCAGAGACTCAAATTTGAAATGAACTTACATATTGTAACGACATATTTCCATCGTTCTAGAAAATCCAATAGGAAAAGAATTTGGGCCAGAAAACTTTTGAGTAGTGGCATGGAAAATTTTAGCCTAGTCCAGATTTAGATGAAATTGAGTCAGGTATGGTCTGGGGAAATCTGGTAATGAATGGGGGATCTAATTATGAATTTGATCATATGAGTGGATAGACAAGACGTTAAGGAACTTGTACGGCTTTACGGAATCGAATTCGGGCTAGTAGAACTTCCGAAACTGATCTTGGAGTGAAAGGGTAGTTTTAGAACGTCATGGTTTGAAAGTGTGTTGTGAAATGGGAGCTTGGAACTCAAATTCCGAGCTTCTGTCTCCGCGAAAGCCGCCAGAGCGGGGCCGCTATGGAGGGCTGGGTCCCTCTACGGCAGGACAGTCGTGACTTAAGTCGGGGAAAAACCCCAAATACGTTATTTTCTGCAAACCTTTGTCCTTGAGAGCTAGGAGACGACCCAGAACAGTTCTTGACCAGTTTCCCATGTTTACAAGAGCTAAAGATAAAAAATTTACTCCCCTAATCCGTAATTTGATTCGTAAACCTTAGAATATTGGGTAATAATCATTGGGGGAAGGTTTTGACCTAAAGTTAATGGTGGGAAAAGCCCTAATTGAATAATAGGATCTTGGGTTTGGCCATGGATAGATAAATTGATTATTATCCAGGTAAATTAGGACTTGTTTATTGATCCTTGCATTAATTGATTGTTTTCAAACCAAGAACAAGCGGAAAGAATCCGGAAAGGGAAGGCTCAAGTGTCTTATGAGGAATAAAGCTTTACTTCGAGGTAGGTGATGGTTTGATTTGTTGTTTGTGTGATATATGTCGGTAATTGCTTTATTGTATGCATGCATGTATGTGAATGAGGCAATGTAGAACAAACCTAATGAAAATGAGTATGAATATGAACAATTTCATGCCATGAACCTAATACTTGATTGTATGATTATGAGTAATGTTCATTATGGGTGTGATTGTGATTGTTGTTGTACTGATTGGACCAGGTGTCACGTTCTGACACATATATTGGATCGGATGTCACGTTCCGACACATATATTGGATCGGATGTCATGTTTCGACACATATATTGGATCGGGCATCACGTTCTGACACACTAACAGTTTGAATAAGGGTTCCATGAGAGGACCACTGTGATTATATATATTCATGTCTAATTTTTGTTGACATTGGGAACTATATTTTGCTCTTGAAAGGATACTTGATCTGTGTATTCTATATATGTGTGTATACTATGTTGTGATTTCTTGCCTATGTTTCACTCATTGGAGTAGCCGTGTGATCCTACCAGTACACTGCGGTTGTGTAGTGATATTGCACTTGCTCGTTCTTTGTTGAGTACAGGTCATCTTTAGGCGGTTACTGATCAACCTCAATTTGGAGATAACTGATCGAGACCGAATTCAAGGGTGAGCTAGTTCTTCAAGGCTACCATGGATTCTCTTATGTTTAGTTCATTCTCTTCAGACTTAGACTAGTTCTATAGATATTTCTTATGCTTGGTTGGGGTTGTACCCCTTTTTCTTAGACTTGTTGAAATTAGAGTTTTGGTACAATGACTTTCAGGTTCTAGGAGTTGTTTTCCGCAAATATTTTGGTAGTTGATTTATTAAACTTCAAAGTTTATGGAAACTCTATATTTCTTTAGACATTTAAACCTGCTTCCGTATCTTTAAATGTTCTAGTTTTTGTTAAGTTGTGTAGTTGGGTTGTAGTAATGGTTCTCCCATCAGAGGGTTAGTGTGGGTGCCAATCATGACGGTCTGGACTGTGACACATATTCAATCTCTTTTAATTTGCATTATTATCATGGTGAGGTAGGGGTGGGAACAAGAGAAAAATTTATTTCATTCTTTTATTTTGAATTTTGGTACGCACAAAAGAAAAATACATGATACGTACATAGTGGCTTAATGAAATCATCTTCTATTGAAGTAATTATTTCTATATAAATGTCATCATTATTTTCCTCCTTTTTTCTCCCTTGTTTTATCATAAGTTGGGAAAATATCTAAAAAGAAAAAGAAGTAGAAGAGAGAGGAAGTAAGGGGTGGGGGTGAGGGGTGTAACGACCTTTTAGATTGTTATGGGTGAACCAATGGTGAAAGAATTTGGGTAAGAGAACTTTTGGAGAGGTGAGTTGAAAATTTTAGGCTAGTGATGTGTCGTGGATTTACGACACTTTGATGTTTGAAACTTACGATGTTTGTAAGTTTTCTAGTGTGTTAAAGTAGATTTGATGTGTTTTGTAATATTTTTTCAGAAAAAAAGATTTGGTAACGAAGTACAAAATTAGGAGTTGTTCATTGGTATTTTAGAATTCATGAGTGCATTCTACGAGCTTATGGTTTGGACGACGAGCCATAGATGCCTTCATAGATGGAGATTCAGAGATATAAAATGGAAGCTTAAGTTTTACGACTATGCAATACGGATCGTAAAAACATTCACGGGTTAGTAAAGCATACACCCGTAGACATACTAAGTTATGTGGTGATATTCACTTATTTAGGGGACCAAACACTTGGGTGAACTTAGCCTACCAATCTTGCATGTTACATAATAGAAAGAGTTAATTATAGCGTGTCTTACTTAGTTATGAATTCTAGGGATCACAAAATCTTAGTTTCGTCTTTTATTGATTCAAAACACATGAACTTGCTACTTTTTTACTTTCTACTTGTGACGACATTAAAACTATGTTCATTACACAACCCCCACCCCCCTCCCACCCCGAAATAATATGATAAGAGAATGAATGATAGCAATTGAACGAAGTCCAAATCACATTTCTCATGGGATTGACTCTAACCTTTGTTAGGTTCTATATTTGAATAATAATTATTTTATACTTCTTTTGGGAGGTGTAATTTAAACGTAACAAATTTTTATGTTGTTTCCGGAGAATATGGATTTTGAATTAGGTTCATTATTTTATTTGACTATTAGTCATTATTTCCTGATTTTTTTTATTTTTATTTTTTATAGTAGGTTGAGCACTAGTGCATGACAAATACGTGGAGTCAAAGCAAATATTTTAGTAGGGTAGAGTGAAGGGCATATATGATCTAGTTTTTTTACGGCAGGGGCATCATTGTCTCAAAGTATGATGAAGGATATCTGCAGTACCATTTATAATAGTTCGGAGATATATTTATCTTTTTTTCCTATAATAATTATTTATCTAGTTAACTAAAAAGAAAATGTAAAATAGGAGGAATTTTTTTTGTCTTTGACTTAAGATTCCAAGCAAGACAATAATCAGGTCCACAATGGGGGCAGAGGCATTACTTCTTCTTGGTTAACTGGTGAGTCCGACATTAATGTATCTTTGGTCAATGATCTATCTATCTTCCAGACTCATTCCTTAGTTGTTAATTGGCTTTTATTATAGTTATTATATTATTATAATTTATTTTATTTGCTTGGGCATTTTCTAAAGTCTTTGAAATGTTTTTCTGTAAATTGCATGTTTTCCTCAAACTTTGTACTTTCCAAGTCAATGCCATACCCACACTAGTGGACTTCCACAGTTGCTTGTGATGATAGTTAGGTCATTTATGTAATGGTAGGATATATGTGAGTTATTTTTATAACAAGTAATATATTAATTTTAAATCGTAAAGTTAAAAGAGGTACGTATATTTGACTCTTTTTTCATTCATTGCATCAGATTTTGTATTTCAGAGAAGTCATAAATTATCTTTCATGATCATACTCGCTCTATTACTCTTCTCAGAAATAGAGAATTTTTTCATCTCGAATTATCAATAAAAAATTTGTGTTATAAATTATAAATTTTTATTCATTTCGCACCGAATTAATTCACTAAAAAAACGTATGGCAGAAACAAATTCTCGCTAAAATATTGAGAAGTTTCCTAATTTTTTCATGTGAAAGCATAATTATTTTTCTCATTGATTCTATCAAAATATATATGAAAGTAGTCACTGAACATTTTGCACTCATAAAATAATAATTTTTGAGTAGTGACTCTTTCTATTTTAGACATTTTGAAGAGTTCTTCGTTTTAATTACTTTAAAGAATTTAATTTGTTTATACTCCAAATAAAATATAAATTTTTTACATCATCATATCATTTAAATTTAAAATACATATATATCTACAAGTAATTGACCCTAATAAGAAAAATAGCTACCTGAAAAATAATGAGGCAAACAACCTAGTACTACATACAACAGGTTAAATTATACTATTAAAATAAATATTCTTTATCCGATTTACTATTTATTCGAGTCAATATCTCAAAAAGTTACTCAACTTTAATAATTTATGTAGTAAAGTCATTAAACTTTGTTTTATATTAACAAAATCACTCAACTTAGGAATGGATATTAATAAAATCACTCAACTCAATATGTCAGTATATTCTTTAGCTACGAAATTTGTCGGTATTCTTCAACTAGTTTGTCGTTAAAAAGCTCTTCGCTAATTACATTTCTTAAAATCCATCGCTAATCAGTAGCTAAATGGGATTAACATGAATTTTTTTCTTATAATAACAAAATTTTATTTGTCGCTAATTCCTTATTCGCTAGTAGTTAATGTTTTCTTTCTCTGTATTTTTACTATTAATATTTTAACTTCATGTTTAGTCAAACACAATGATAATTAACATGATTTTTTTGTTATAATAATAAAATTTTATATGTCACTAATTCCTTATTTACTAGCAGTGAATGTTTTCTTTCTCTATATCTTTTAATATTAACATTTTAACTTCATATTCAGTCAAACACAATCATATATTATAATAAACAACTACTTACTGTAAATTAAACATGACCCAATTATACACTAGTAATCTCAGTAACAATTCCAATATCTGTCAAATACAAACATAAAGTCACTAATTAGTCATTCTTTGACTTATTTGCTAAGTTACAAAGGAAAATACAATTATATATAGTATGCTAGGATCAATGAGGTTGACCAAGCAACAATATATACCATTTCATTTTCCTTCTACTTTGTCCCTATAAACAAAGTTCATTTCATTTTTCTTTTCTTTGGGTAATCAATAGTTATTTACATAAAATATATATGATATTTGTTGCTCCATGCAAGTAGTTGAGAGTAATTAGGATGAATAGAGTGAAAAAAGGGCAAGAAAAGAGTGAAATTATTGAAGAAATGGCAGACGAAATTAAAACTATGTCCAAAGACGACAATCAAGAAGATGTAATTCTTCCAGGATTTCGATTTCATCCAACTGATGAAGAGCTTGTTGGGTTTTATCTACGACGCAAAGTCGAAAACAAAAGAATCAACATGGAACTCATCAAACACATTGATATTTACAAATATGATCCTTGGGATCTTCCAAGTAAGTGTATAAGCATTTCAGTACAAATAATATCACTCCAAATTAGCTTTGTCGTTAATCCGTTGCTAAATTTCTCATAGGTAGCTAGCTAACAATTTTTTTTGTTGTTGATAAATTAGTGATGAATTTTGTTGTTTAGTGCTACAGAGTTTATATGTCGCTAATTCTAGCTCTTTTAATAATACCTAGTACATGTTGTTGGTGGGAGGCGTAAGATATCACATAAAGTTAGTCGAGATATGCTCAAGCTGACCCAAATACTATGATCATAATCTCTTTTAGTTATTTACGTTATGATCTAGGTAATATAGAAGTCTCCAAGGAAACAAAAAGAAAATTGTGGATAGCCCAAATCCCATTTAAATTACCTCCTCCCTCTTAGTAAATTTTTGTGAGTGTTGTTAATTTGGATCTCATAAGTCATAAGTATATTTTATTATAGGAAATAATATTAATTTTTCCTCATAATTTGCGTAAGGATTTGGTTAATGGATCCTGGGCTACTTACCTTAATTAAGAATTTAGGTTGAGATTCATTTGGAGTCCTTTTTGTTGCATGTTATATGAATAAATTAATACTCATCCGTTCACTTTTATTTATTATATTTAGACTTTACACTTTTACTTATTATATTTGGACTTTATATGTTCCTTATGAAATAATAATTATTATGAGTATTTTATAACAATATTCATTTGCTTTAGATTTTGATAAATGATTTAGAGAATAAGTAATTAATAGTATTAAAGGTAAAATATGAAAAAAAAATTATATATACTAAAAGTGATAAGTAAAAAATAATAAAAAAATATTTTTATGTGAACAAAGTGAATCGTAACCCCAAGAAGCTTCAAAAATTTAAAAATGAATGAAGGACTTATTGAGAGCTTGTTTATGAAAGTAGCTAGTAATAAATACTAGGAGCTGATAACCACCTTTTAAATAAAATTAATTTTATAAATAAATAATTATAGGATAAACGTAGAAGGAAAAACAATTCATATATATTATTCCATCCATTTTAATTTTACTTTATGTGGTTGGTTTAATTGGGTATGGAATTGAGAAAAAGAATTAAAATTTATGATCTTAGTCATGAATATAATTATAAAAGCATATCATTAAAGACAAAACTAAAAGTAGAAAACAAATTATTTCACATATAAAAATATACTTTCTCAATTTCAATTGATGTGGCATCGTTTAATTTGTCATAAAAAAAAAGATTTTTTAAATTTGTGGTTTAAACTATTTATGCTATTATAAATCATTTCTTTAAGAATAAAAAATTAAATAAAATTATTTTTAATTATAAAAGAAATTGACCTTTTTTTCCAAACAAACTAAAAAGAAAAATGTATTATATAAATTGAGATAAAATATGTATTACTTTAAAGCAGATAAATAAAGAAATAATATCACATAATAGAATAAAATAGTACTTATGTTTTGACAGATGTGGTGCAGTGGATGAGGTTGTTTCTCTCTTAACCAGATGTCTCGTGTTTGAGCCTTATGTGATAGAGAGCGCTTCCTTCCAAATAGAATCCTATGCGGAGCGAATCTGAAATAATCGAATTCTAATATAAATATCGGACACCAAATTAAAAAAAATAGTTAGGTTTGAGAATTTGGACAACTTCCATATTCATGCTGAGATCATAAGACGTTAGAAAGTGGCATATTGGTGAACATTGAAATTTATATAGAAGATTTTCTTTCATAATAATCATGTATAGGAATGTTTTTTCTTTTTACAAAATCAATTTTTTTTCATTTCCAATCAACATATTTTAAGCTTTTTCGAACGAATATATTTTTATAAATAAATAAAACGTCTTATAGAAGTTTTTGCTAAGAATTTTCAAATTAGCCTGTAGTTATAGAAAGTGATAGATTGATAACATTTGGAGTTATTGGGGACCTGATTTTGGTTGACTTTGTCCTACCACTTAATTTGAGTATATACACACTAACAAAGAATATATTGATTTTCCTAATATCTCAGTTACATTAACTTACAACATGTAATTAATTTTATCATAACAACAACTCTCATATAACAATTTGGAAAAAAAGAAATATTAATTTATATTTATATATAACGTACCATCGATTCATGTGGTAAACTACACCCATATATATTTGGCCATATACAAGATGAAATTTAAAAGGGAAAAATTGATTAATGAAAAATCTATCATCTCCCTATCATCTTATTTTTCTTAAATATTTGATACAAATTCTTAAGGCAAAAATGTAGATGAACTTGGCAAGTGAATTGATGATATATTTGAGTATATGTGATCATCTCGTCTAAAAATTTAATCTATTAAATAAAACATATTTTTATTTGGCATAATACTTAAATATGTCATTTAACTTGGCTTTAACTGACATCTATACAGTCCAATTTTAAGTGTGCACAAGTAGACACACGTCCTATATGACATCCCACGTGTATAAGACAATAATAGAAAGAATGTTTCTACTTGTTCAACTCAATATAAGTTTAACTGTCTACTTGTATATACCCAAAGTTATTTAGAGGACATAGATATCAGTTAAAGCCAAGTTCAAAACCACATTTATGAATTATATTTTTTTTATTTACTTAATAATATATCATAAATAACAAGTACAAATTTATATATTGTGTACAGAATTAGTAGAGGATAAAGAAATGTATTATTTCTGCATGAGGGGAAGAAAATACAAGAACAGTGTAAGACCAAATAGAGTAACAAAAAGTGGATTTTGGAAAGCAACTGGTATTGACAAGCCTGTTTATTCTTCTACTGCACAATGCATTATTATTGGACTCAAAAAATGTTTAGTTTATTATAGAGGAAGTGCTGGCAAAGGCACTAAAACTGATTGGATGATGCATGAGTTTCGTCTCCCACCAACATCCAATGCTAATCACCAAGCTGTAAGTTCAATTTACTTTTTTATTTTTCGTAAGGTCATATTTATCTTTATATTCTCAGAAAAAAGTTATATTTGTTCCCCGTTATGCCTTTTTGATACATTTGTTCTTACTATTCAACTTAATTTGGACACATATTTATCTTTAGATAATACCTGATCCACCAATTGCTCATTAAACTCAACTGCTAATATCATTTTTCATCAGTGGTGTAATAATAGCCTGTTTGATGATCGAGTTTTTAAATTCTACTTATCTTGAAAAGTACTTTTTGTCACAAGTATATTTTGAAAAAAAAAAAACTTTTAGAGAATAGCAGTTTGTATTTTACTTAGCTAGTTTAAAAACTTTCTATAACAGCTTGTGTTTGGCCATTAACCAATGTTCTAAATTAAAAGTGTTATAAGGGAAAAAGTTACTCTTGTAGCTTCTGGGAAAAAATTTGTTACCACTCAAAAATATTTAAAGCTAGTCAGATATAAGCATTTTTTAGCTTATATTTTAAATATTCAAGAGGTATACCGCGTCAAATATAAACAAGCAAACGTAACATTTTAAGTTAGTTAGATAATTAAAATAATCACATATTTCAACCTATTAAAGAGCTACGTACTGGTCCTATAAATTTAAGAAACAGATGGAGGCATAAATAAATTATACAGTAACAAGTATGATCAGTATCACTTTAATACTTCATTCGTTTATTTAATTTGTCTACTCTCCCTGTTTCAAAAAGAATGACCCAATTTTTTTTAGTTTGTTTCAAAAAGAATGATTTTTTTTCTTTTTTGGCAACACTTTAACTTTAACTTTCTACTTGACATGTTTAAGGTCACAGGATTAAAGGACATTTTGGTACATTTAACATATATTTAATTTAGAACCACAAGATTAAAAAAGTCTTTTTTTTCTTAAACTCCGTTCCAAGTCAAATTAGATCATTCTTTTTTAAACGGAGGGAGTATCATATACTAAAAATAAATACACACTTTTACTTGTTTAATTTAGCAAATGAAGAGATAATTTGTTACTTAACTCCTAAAGTTACCTTTATTATTAATTATAGACTATAGTCATTTGTCAATATATTTTTTCAAACATTGATATATATATATATATATATATATACTCTAAGAGTGATATAATAAAATTGTCGTTCTATTAATGGCAGGAAGTTTGGACCCTATGTAGAATATTCAAGAGGAGTAGTTCCACTTACAAGAGATCATCATACAGTACACAAGAAGTGAAGCATCTACTTGGGGATGCAAGTTCTAAAGCATGTAGCATGGAATCTGATGAAAACAGTACTGATCTTGACCATTCCAACAGCTTTAAAGATATATCTTTTCAACAACAAAATTATAATAATTATGAAGCTCAAATGGATGAAATTAGGAACCAACAAAATCTAATATCTCATGACTCTACATTCCCATCATCAAGCTCAATTAGCTTTTGGAACACAAATAGTACTCAAGAGGAGTACTTGTTTGGTGATCATGGGAATAAATGGGATGACCTCAAATCAATAGTTGACTTAGCAACAATGATGTAGATGAAAAACAAAAATGGTGAGTATTAGTGTGCGTACGCAGAACTTTTCGTAAGTGGTATTGATCATATATTAGCACATGGGCTTAGGATATTTGGTAATGTGTGGTTTTTCTAATATTTTTATTCTTGTATGCATCTTTTTCTAGTCGTATTGATCTATTTCATATGTACATATTAATATTTGTAAATATAATAAGTACTAGTTACATATATATTATGGAAATTTTAAAGTTAGATGACACACCTCGTAAAAGATTTAGGCAAAGGGTGACCTTGTGCATATCTTTTGTTGAAAAGTTATATAAGGTTTAAATATTAAACGTTAGCTATTATAGGTTTATATTTAACTTTGCACAGACGTGATTAACACAACTGAAGAAGAAAAAATTGTATACCCTTACTTAAATTCCTGACTCCACTGCATATTAGTTGATTGGAGGTTGAGAAGAGTACTTAAAAGATATTGTTGAAGCCACCAAAGGAAATTTTTGTTGTAGTGACCTTTGTCAATGGAGTTGTTATATATATAACTGCATAGTTTATTACTTCTGTAATTTGGTTGAAGCCTTCTAGTCCATTTGGTCAAATTTAAAAGTGATGCAATGGGAGTTGAAGTATGGATTATCGAAGAATTACTCTAAAACTCCTTTGCAACCTTACACCGAGTCCCCAGGGTACAAAATCGCCTTAGTTAGGGAGCACTTTAACCCAATACGGGACCTTTCGACACGAATTCAGATTTAGTAAAACTCCAATGCAGGTAACGGACACCGGATGAGAAACCAAAAAAGCAAAAATAAAATAAAAATAGTCATACAACACTAGGCTTTAAGAGAATATCCACAATCAGCTGATATTTTATTTTAGTTGGAAGGTTTGGGTCAAAACCTTGTAACACAGTATCAGAAACATTTGGGAACATAGTCATGCACTAGACTCCACACAAGTCCAGGACTGATACAAACTTCAAGTATGAATATCCACAATCAGCTGAGATTTTATTTAGATTTTTCAAACATCACAAAAGACTCAGCTACCTCATCCTTAAGAATAAAAAAAGTTTAAAAGGAAAGAGAAGATACTATGCACAAAGTTAAACGCACTGACAGACAATAATTGTAAGTGTAATACTTAATAAGGTCCTAAAGACCAAGAAAAGTTGCTACTGCTTGGGGCACATTTGACTTTGGGTTATATGGTTCTATGTGATGTACGTCGCTCCGTTGACAGCATTAAAAGGCTAAGGCTGATGAGAGTTATGCCCTTGATCTTGATGCGCGTTTGAAGGTAATGTAACTACTGGTATGTCTAAGCTGCTCCTTTCTGTTTCAGATGCTACCTCTCTTACATCAGCTATTCTGGACTCTGTTGGTTGAATATCACTCCACTCACCATTTTCAATTGTCTGATAGTTCGTTTGATCTACTGTTAGATCAACTACATTCTCTGGAGGCACATGATCGATGTCCCTTGAAACGCTTAAACATGCTTTGTCCACATTCTCTTCTGATAAATCCACATGCTTGGTTTGTGGTAAGTTAATAATACTACTTGAGCAAGACTCTGTCTTCTCAAACACTTGATTCATATCTACATGCTGCCTGCAAGAGGAAAACCATTGTTCAAGTAATTCTAACCTCAAAGTCAAGTAAGAAGAAAGCAACATCAATGATATAGAAAATACAGCTGAGAAGGAAACAGAGGCAACTTTGAAACCCTACATTTGAAACACTCACCTGCCCAAACGCTTAACCACCACTCACACTGTATTAAAGTGAGGGGGGATACAATGGCTTGGGACTCAACTCATGATTTTCATCATGTGAATGTGAGAAGCTACTAAAATATCAAATATAATAAAAATTCTGTTTAAGCTTGTAAAGCAGCACTTGAAGAAACGTATGTGCTACAAGATCTATCCTCCATTGGTTAATGCAAATCATAGTTACTATTTCAGCAGATTTAACTGTTATGTCTATGATGCATCTACTTAAACTCTTTAAGCTCCTAATACCAAGTTAAAGAGATGTAAGGTAATTTAATCATAAAACAATCCTTGTAAAAAAAAAGGTACACTATTCCTACGAAGAATTCTGATGGGATTACATGGGTATGTTGTTGTATTCCTACAAAGATTAGCTTTTGATTGACACCCCCTCCCCCAAGCCTTCTTCCTGCTCAAAGCCTACTAAAATGTAGAATGGATGAAATTTCATGTAATAAGTTTCAAGGAAATCAGAACAAGGCAAAAGGATTATGCAACAATGTATTCAGTGAAATCTTTAACACAGATAACAAAATAAACCTTGTTAATTGTGCTTGCAACATATTCACATATGCCAGCAGTTCTTGCTTCTCCTTTGCAGTAGCAGACTCTCTTTGTACAGCTTCTCTTATTCTAGCTTCCGCATCAGCCTCTGCAACTCTAACCTTTTCTTCTGCCCGAACAACAGCCCCTTCCAGTATTACTGCCTGTTCTCTAGCTTTTGCGAGCTCAGAACGCCATAAATGTGCTTCTTGAATTGCCGAATCTCTCTGCTTTATCAGTTGATCCATTTCCTTACTCAGGGTCATAAACTTCTCTTCAAACTCCCTCAGCTACAAATATAACATTCAAGAACATGAGTCAAATACGATGTACTAGCTGATCGTCAATGATATACATGTTTTAACTGCAGGTAGTGTTATAGTATTAGTACCTTGGACTTTGACGATTCCAGTTGCTTTTCTGAATCTGCCTTTAAGCGCTCAACCTCAGCACAAGCAATTTTCCTTTGCTCATTCATAGTTTGAGCTGCAGATGCAGCAGCCTCTGCGGCTTCAGCGGTTTCAGATAGTTTATCTGCCAACTCTTTTATTGTTGAATCCCTTGCACGTATTTCCCTGGCCAGATTTTGCAATTCTTCATCCTTAACTCTCAGTGTCTCCTGCAGTACACAGTCAATAAAGCAATGCCTTTGTAAATTTGTATTCAGTTTGTTGTTGACTAACTGTGAATATGTATAATCCGAATCCTTAACATAGAGAACCCACTTCAGGAATTGAAACAGGATTGTTTGCTTAGCATTCCACCAAGAGTCTCTACCTTTTCACTTTATTCTCAAGTCCCCTATTTTGAGATTGCAAGGTCCTTATAGAGTTTCTAGCGCATGAAGAATTCTTGATGATGTGAGTTAAAAAATAGGTGATAAATACAATCTTATCAAATCTCAGTGGCAGACCAAGTCACTACACTATTCAATAAGATGCCACAATCACAGAATGAGCCCGCCAAAATAATTAGTGGTATCTGGTGTATTCATGACCTAATCCAGTTCAGACCTTCAGTTATCAATGCAATTATTCAGATTGTTGGCAACAAAAGTAGGATGAATGATGTGGTATAAAAATGCCGACTGAGGGTTTTGATTCGAAGTAATTTGAAAAGCAAGTAAGCTGTCCTTTATTATCCGACAAGAAAAAAGAAAAATAAGTGGGCTGTATTTGGTTCAAACTTCATTTTCTGTCAGATCGGCCCCTTATTATCCCAATTGCTCAACACCTAAGGTGTACAAAAGAAGTTGGGAGTAACTGTTGAATAGAGTTCTAGAAATCCTTCACTAATGATCTTGAGATAATCAGTGAAAGCACCAGAAAAACATGTCTATTTCCAGTAGGCCTAACAAAAATGTAGGTGGCAGACAACTGCGATAAGCTTCTACAGACAATCTGAAGGTTTCAAAGCTGACCCCTAAAATCTATTCCCTCCTATAGGAGATATAACATAAGAAACACGCAGAGTCACTCAGTCACATCAAAAGAAAAATGTGTTCTGAACTGCAAAGTGCAAACAGCTAGTGCCTACCTTGCTTTTCATGAACACCAAGGCCCTACAGAGAAAATCATCTAAGACAACATAGCAGAATTTAAAGATTTGAAGGAGACTGTCATTTCCACATCATTATAGCATGTGTTTGACTAGATTCAGTTGTACTTCTAAACAAATATTGCTGATTAAAAGAAAGATGAAATTGCAGCACTTCGTTTACCTTCATTATTGACAGGTCATCCATAGGGCCATCAGGTGGGCGGTTCAACATTGCTCCTAAAGCATTTCTCATTGCAATCTGCATTGCTGCCTCGATTTCCTTCGAAGCTTCAAGAGCAGTTGAATTAGCTGCCGCGACAACAGTGGCCACTGTTCCCAATTTTGCTGACCCATTTCCACTTAATGAGTTCACAGCCTCTTTGTGAGCCTTTAAGACAAGCTGTGTCGCACTGATTGTATACATTGAAAGAGGAAAATAAGGAATAAGAGAGTGAAGATGCTATCATAATTAAGATTAAAAATCTGCTATATCCTGTACAAAATTTAGAAAAAGAGGAAAAAAAAAGAAGAAAAAAAGAGAAAATCTGCCTTGTGAAACTTAATATCATCAAAAGCTCTTCTATTGAACTGTTCAACTGATTAAATATACAGAAAAGCAGATAAGAAGTAATAATAGCAGACAAAATGATGCTGGCATATGTGAAATAGAGTGCTTGCGGGAACACGTCATTAAGTCAGTCAGTCTAAACAAGGGAGAGCAAACCGCCCAATCCACCATCTTCAAAAAGAGGATTTTCTCCCTCCTCAAAGGATGAACAAACATAAGAGAAACGAAAGCTGTTACAGGAGCTCAACTAAACCTATTTAGATATAATATGTGAGGTAGCCTGTTACACAAACTCTTTTAGGAAGGCTTGGCCAAGGTACCAAACTTGTCTGGTTCTGTATTTCGGGGTACATGAATGTAGATGAATATCATTCATGGGACGAGATCGGGATAAAATGCAGATAACTTGAGTATGGTGTCCACACAATCTAATTATCTACAACAACATACCCAGTGTACACAAGTGGGGTCTGGGGAGGATAGGATGTACGCAGACCAACACCTAAATGAGCATATTTAGGGAATAAAAGTAAAAAAATCTCATGGTGTATGTTCTGTTTATTGTTAACCTCTATTATCCTAAACGTTGATGGCAACCTTTTTTTTTTTAATGAAAGATAAATTTTATTATAAGGGTATCAAGATGATACTAAAAAGTACAAAAGGACGGATATTTCCTTATGTACAAGGAATATAGAAGGTTTCATGAGAGTATAAGTCATTTACAACATACTTTTTACACCAAAGAAAAGATGCTTTAAACATCTAAATTTCACATGAAAACTGAGTTATTTTTTCCCTTCAAAACATTCTTATATTCCTCTTGACCCAGATTTGTCCACCTTATACAAGTGGGAATAGCATTCAAGTAGCACTGTCTTTAACTCTTCCAGATCTTCTGTCCATTCCAACTACTAATTACTTGCTGTAGATTACCAGGCACGGCCTACTTAATTCCAAATTTATGAACATGGTCCAAATTTGTCAAGTATATTTGCAATGTAAGAAAATTAACTGATTCATTTGTTTCTTCACATATGTAACATGTACTGCAGATGACAATGCCTATTCTTTGCAGATTATCATAAGTTAAGCAAGCTTCATGTGCTGCTACCCAAACGAAACAAGCAGATTTAGTAAAACTTTTGTTTTACAAATTATTTTCCAAGGCCAATTCCCTTTTTATTCTTTTTCTGAAACATGTAAAGGATTTTATAGATGTCAAGAAAAAAGGCTAAAATGGTGCTTGTTGGATTACATAATCCTATACAAAAAGGTCAAATCCACTTTAAATATGGTGGTTAGAATAAAATAGGAGAGCTTGAGTCAACACGGTCTGTTTTAAAATGAACTGTCAGTGATTTTAAAAATTTAACCATTGTTGCTAGGCCAACAGTACGATAAAGAAAAATAAGAAACCCTGGGTCAACAAAGCCACTGAACACCTATACACGAAGCCACGGACATCTATCTCGTCTTCTTTCCCTTCCCTCACCTCTTACTCACTAGGGAACAAAGTCAATGTCGTCGTTTCATCGTTGATGGCTCACCCACATCATTGTAGCATCTTAATTCTGTTAGGATGGCAAATTAAACATTAAAAGGAAATGGAAACCTAGATAAACAGTTATCCACCTATCAACATGTGATCTGATGGCAGCTACACAGCTGGGATGTTCTCCAAAAGCTTTGGTCCCTTTTCAAGTCTTTGGTATGTGTCCACTTTGGCATACGTTAATGAGTATTAGGAAAATTTCAACCATTCTACACTGTTAACTTCTGATATTGCTCAATCAGATAATGTTTTTTACCTTGTATTCTATTTATTGAATTTTCTCTGAAAAACAACCAAATGCTCATTTATAACATCCTAAATTACTCCTTCCACCATCAAACCTTATAGATTAAACCTCACAACGAGCAATGTTCCTTTAGATTTAAACATTTGTATGGTCAGCCAAAAGGAGAAATTGAAACTTGAGAAAGCAGATTTAGAGAAGTCAGAGAGGTCAAAGGATGATTTCATTCATGCAGCGCAAGATGAAATCACTAGGAGTTCCTTTCAATGACAATCATAGATGAAGCTACTATAAACATCATCTGTAATCTGAACAATATCTGCACAACTTAGCTGATGGTATTTGTACGAACTATATCCAACTAAAGAGCATTGTGTCATTGTCAATTGAGGTAATATAGAACAATGAGAGGATTGTAATCTCCACAGCACTAAAGAAAAAGAAAGCATTGATAACTTACTGCAACGTAGATACCCAAGCCTTAGCTGCACCAGGGGTTTCTGCACATAGGAAGTACTCCTTCTTTTGTGGAGTGCCAATATCTGAGTACAGTTAAGAATAAAAGAAACAACACAAGAACTTACTTGGAATTCCCCACTTAGACCTCAGAGAGAGGGGAGAGCAGGGAAAATAGGACAAGAATCTCAAAAATCAAAGTTGGATACAAAAACAGCAGCTATCATATTTTGGCAGTCCACTGAAACCCGGATACACGGAACAAGAAATAAATGGCATTAGTCATCAGGAAGATACGCCAGTGTTTCAAATAATCATTTATTTTATTCATCAAAAAAATTATGTTAAAAACTTACTGGAAGTTTACAGGTGATATGGATATCGTGCTATTGGCATCAAATATTATGGTACCCTTGATTGTCGGCTCATTCCTCCTAGCCCTAGAAACCAAATGCAAGAAAACTTGAGCAAGGGCAATTACCATATGATAGAGATTTAGAAACTATAAGAAAATGTCGAGTCCAAAAAAACACACTTATATTCCATTTTTCCAGTTGTTGGATCCAATATCACCCATCTCTCGTTCCACTTCCTCAGCTGGTCAAAAAGCCAAAAGAGTTGTCAATTGGCAAATCAGGAAGTTTCAAGAACTTCCAACACATAATTGTAACTACAAAATATAGAATGACAAATTTGACGTCCATCTAATACACTAAGGACCCATTTTTTAACAACTTCACTTCCAAGTCGCGAGTCGAAGTTTGTTCCACAAGTTTTGTGAAAGATATTATTTCAAGTTCAAATAGTGGTGTGAAGTGTATTTCAACTTCAAATATATATTTTTCAACTTCCACTCACAAACCCACTTTCTTTCCCTAAAAACTATAGCTATCCAAACGCAACTCAACTTCCACAAACTATTTCATCAACAGCAACTTCAAATAATTTTTTTTTTCAAGTTCAACTCAAATTGTGTAAACTAATACTTAAATTCTAAAGACCTCATCAAACAACACTCGAGTAAAGAGATAACTATGACTTGACTTAGTGACAGCTCAACTGGATGCCACATGGTCTACACTATCCAGTGTTGTCAAAGGCGCTTAAGCCCGGAAAGCAACATACAAATCATGTTTGAGCGCTTTAGCATTGTTGTTAAGGCTTTAAGACATACTTTTCCTTGCCAATGAGCTTAATCCGGAAGAAACAACACCTGATATTTCACTTTATCTTAATTATTTTTAAAATTTCTTTGTCCATATATTTGTTATTCATGCTTATAATCATTAGTCTTGGATTACAGATGCAAATTTGTATTTTTGTCCTCCATTTGCACCTTTTATCATTAAAGTCGACGCTTTATTTATGCTTTGCCCTTGAAGCCCCAAAGAAACTTAGAGCTTTTTTGCGCTATTCGCCTTTGATAACACTGACATTATCTCCTCAGTAAGGGGCCGTTTGGTAGAGTGTATTAGCAAAAATAATGCATGCATTAGCTTTGTGTATTAGTAATACGTTGTTTGGTATACTTTTTTATGCTATGTGCACTAGTTATACACTTTGTTGTGTCTTAAGGTGTGTATTACTAATACCATGGATTTCTAGGTATTAGTAATGTAAGGGAATTTAATGCATGCATTAGCATGATGAAAGACTCAATTACCCCTCAAAACCTTTTTTACATCTTTTCCACCATAATTTTAGAGGATATCTTTGTAAATAAATATTTTTATGCAATGCATGCTATTTTTAATACACCAAACCAAACAATGCACAAGAAATAATTTATGTATAATTAATGCAAGCATAACTAATACAAGCATTACTAATACACTCTAGTTAGCATTATTTCTATAGACTCTATCAAACGACCCCGAAGTGAAATGCAGTCTTTTTGTGTAAAGTTCAAGGGAACGTACTACCCAGGTGGAAAACATTAAAACCAGCAACCAGCAGTATATTGAGAAGTAGTTGTTTGAAAGCTTCCTTCGGTTATATGAAGATATTTCTTTTATAAATTTCTGTTGTATGAGGGAACTGAATAAGTGAACCATGAGAATCACGTCTCTGTGAATATTCTTTACCTATTATTCTTTTGATAAACAAGATTATTTACTTTGTTAAAACATCTTCTACGTGGAGGTTTTCCTATCACACTAATCAATTACTCCATCCGTTTCAATTTGTTTGACTAGTTTTGACTTGGAGGGAGTTTAAGAAAGTAAAGAAGTCGTTTGAATCTCGTGGTAATAATATAAAGATACATGGAATGTACCAAAATTCCCATTAATCTTGTGGTCTTAACCATGCCGTGTCGAAAGTGAAAAGCAAAGAGTTGTCAAAAAAGGAAAGAGACATGTTTTTTCAAACGGACTAAAAAGAAAGTAAGAAGCAAAATGAAACAGGGGGAATATTAATTCGTCAAAAACCCCTCTTTAGACAATATGGGCACTAGAACAATTTGGTGCTATATATCACTCGTATAGAATAAAGTATACTACACAACCAAACCGAAAAAGTGAAACTCCGTAAAATCTTGAAACAACTAGTATTTTCCAGCAGTCTCACAATTTTATTCTAGTTTAGGGAAAAGAAACACTTAGGATTTCTAAGATTAACTCATCCCACTTTGAGCAAATAAATGTTAGGAAAAAAAGGAAAAAAAAAAAAAACCTAACTAGGGCTGGGCATAATATGGTTCAAACCGAAAAAACCAACCGAACCAAAATAAAAATTAATTTCAATTTCCATTTTTTGGTTTGTTCGGTCGGTTTCGATTTTAAATCCTAAAAGTTCAGTTATTCGGTTCAGTTTTTAGCTATTTTAAATTTCAATTTTAAATCCTAAAAGTTCATTATTCGGTTCGGTTTTTAGCTATTTTAAATCGATTCACTGATCAACCGAAATTATTTATATACTTATTATAGGATATCTTATTTAGTTACTCAATTACTCTCTAGTAGACGTCAAATTTGCCTGGCCCAAATATTAAATTCCCCTTTGTTTGAGCCTAACCCAATTGGCCAATTCCCAAATGTAAAATCCCTAAACCCGACAGTCGACCAAGTACCAATAGAAAGCAGCTCATCTCTTGTCGACTTTCACCGTCTATTTGTCTTGTTGTCGCAGGTTGCAACTCACCTGTCATAGTCGACTTGTCGCGCCATCGACGTCTCAAATCGCAGCTCACCTCTCGAGTCTCACTCACTAGTCAACCCTCAACAATCTTAGACTCTTCTCACTCCCTCATCTCAGAACTCAGAAGCAGAACTGGACTGAGAGTCAGAGACATCGAAGTTCTCGACAGACGTTTCTCAATCCTACCGGAAGCTACAGAAGTTAAAATGTGTTTTTGTTTGTTTCTTTGTTTTTACTATATAATTTTTGGTTGATTAATTTCTATGTGATTCGGCATATTGGAAGCTACAGATGTGAATAGTGATTCTCTAGCCCATGTAGGTGCAGAATTTATTGTCTTATAGTTGAAGAGCATATGGTGGAATTGTGATCTTTACAGTTAATTCTTTGTTTAGTGAGCATACGGTGGAATTGTGATCTTTACAGTTAATTCTTTGTTTAGTGAGCATATGGTGGAATTGTGGTCCTTGTTAGTTGTTAGGACGGGAGTCAGTTGTGCTTATGATGCTTGCTTGCTTCCCTATTCATGGCATGCCGGCTACGTTGTGCATTTTTTCATCCAATCTCCCAAATCAAAAATCGAATCGAAATAAACCGAACCAAAATTGTGGAAACCGAATCAAATCGAATTAATTTTAGTTTGGTTTGGAATAACATTTCACCAAACCGAAAACCGAACCAAAATTGTGAAAATCGAACCGAATCGACCGAACGCTCATACCTAAACCTAACCATATTTACTTTGACCTAAGGAAAAAGGTTTCAATGACAGCATTAACTACCGTAGCATCCTTATTTGTTGTGATCATCATATCACATCATCATATTCATATCATACTAAAAGTGGGAAGCCTCATAATTGAAAGTAGAAATACAAAAATACCCTTCAAAAGTTAAGTGACCATTTTATCCTACCCTTCAAAAGTTTAAAAACCAATTTACCCTTATCTAGAAGTAAAATAAAGTTACCTCCTATTGAATAATTTATAATTTAGACAACATTTTCTCTTCTTGAAATATATAAATGTTTTAACCACTCATACTGATTTCAACAAATAACTTCAAAAGAGGACATTGTTGAAGAGTTGTAGTATAAGAGGGTAATGAAGAGTTTGTAATGCCTTTTAAGACTTTCCCATAATCTATCATTATTGTATAATTTAAACCACTTAAATATATATATACTCACCAAAATACAAATGAACAATTATTAATTTGATTACGTGATATGAACATGAGGGTAATTGAAGAGACTAATTCTTTTGGGTTAGTAAAGTGCAATTAATATTATTCTGGTGAATGATTGATTTCATATGTTTTTGGCATATAAATAGATCATTTTGTTTGCGAGAGTACATATAACTTCACAATTTGAATATATTTGCAGAGACATTCATTTTTATGGTGAAGTCTTCTTGTATTTCCAATCGGAATCTTGAATTGGTTGAGAAGATCATTTACGATGTTTTCATTTTTTTTGGCTTGAAGAATAAGTTGATCAAGTGGCGTTCAAGCTTATTTCTTTCCCGTTTTACATCCTAGAAAGTCAGAAAGTTGGTAGATCTAATGAAGAATATTGAAGGCTTGCATCTCATATATCTCTTATGGAACTCTGTTTGAGACCATATGTATCATTGCATTGTAGTTACTATTTTATCTCCATTTTAGTAGTATTAATTAGTGATTTATTTGAAGGTATCAACAAGTGCTCTTCCTTTATTCTTCTCTACTCCCTGTTTCCTTCATCTAATAACCTTCATTCACCATGCTTAAGTTGTTTGTTTTCCTTGTTTGTGTCCACTTGATTTGATAAGTATTGTAAACAACATTTGGAACAAAGATGGATTATCATAGTCGAGCATAGAAAAGTGAGGTGCTTGTAACTTTACTTCACCTAAGAATTAACAAAGTATATATTTCAAAATGTAACATGTTTTTTTTTATTTTATTGATCATTTAATGCTAAAAATGGGAAGTCTCATAGTTGAAACTTAGATTACAAAAATACTCTTAAAAAGTGAAATGACCATTTTATCCTACCATTTTCTGATATTTATACTAGTTAGCATGGATACACGTGCAATACACATGTTCAGAGACTAGTAAATGTTAAGAGTGAACTCAACTGTACTAGTTGCAATCCTATACCCACTGTCTAAATACAATTGAATACATTTTCATTCTGAAGTTGAAGTCTTAAGTGTTATGCTAATGCATCTTGAGGAACTCATTGCATCCCCTCAGAATTCCAATAAATAAGCTAGTCTTGTACAAGGTTATGACTTCCTCCGGAGGCATCCATAAGTATCCACATTTTACCTGTGTCACCTTCACCTTCCTAATCCCTCCTGGCAAACAAATCTTAACAGACATTTATTTGATAAAGATTGATCAAAGGTGCTTAAGCCTCTCCACTCCATCAAAATTGCTATTATGTTTCATCCTATGGTATTGTCTCTCTCTCTCTCTCACTCATACCCACCTTCCCCCAAGAAATCCCTCATTAATTATGAGTACTCTTACTAAGGTGAATAACTAGGAGACAAATATGTGAGATATTTTTATTTTTTTTGATAACCGAGAAATCCGTCTGTGACTCGCCCTTTGGACCAATCACAGCCTTCTAAACTCGGTGGATAATGGACCCGCCCCTCTACCCTTCTCCACTTAAATACCGGGTTTCGCTTTGCATATATTTTGACAGAGTAAACTTGATGAGAGTGACTTTTTCCACCTTTTGAGGAATATTGCATCTTCCAGCCCTCCATATTTCCTTTCAATTTTAGTATCACGGGTTCACAGTTTAGTGCCTTCAACATTTCTCCACATAAACAAGTTCAACTATGTGGTAGGAGGATATGTCCACAGCATGGACATATTGAGTCTAGTTCCCCATTGATCTATACCTTCCTGAACCCAGAATTACCACATCAACCTTTTTTTAGGAGGGTAACAGTTAGTATATATTCACAGAAGCACTACATCCAAAATATGTAGTGCCCTTTCAAAAGTATTACATACTACATTTGTCCTTCTATCTACCTTCTTTCTTACAAGTAGTCTAGGACATCAAAAATGTCTTCAGCTTCTACTAAAATATCTTGTTTACACCAAAAATAAAACAAGGCTAGACAGTTCATCTTGAATTTATGGAAGCCAATTTGCTTGTCTTCAGAACATCTCTGATCCCTCTCCTTCCACATTATCCACCAAATGCATGTTGGGACAATCTTCCATCTATACTCCTTTGGACATGCATTGCCAATCACTGTTCCAAGAACTCAGCACTCCTCCGATGCTAGCTGGTTTCACCCAGTTTATCTTCCTTAGACAAATAAATAATCTCCATAATTGATTTGTCCACTAGCAATGTACAAAGAGATGGTCGATTGTCTCCCTTTGCTCACCACAAAGAAAGCATCCTGAGCATAGATGAAATCCTCTTTTGTTGAGATTCTCATGTGTCAAGACAGTTTCTTTGCCAGTAACCGAGTGAAGCAATTCACTTTGTATGGTATTTTGGTCTTCCACATCATTTTCATGGCCAATTCACCTCTCCGTGGCTTGATTAGTGACTTATATGCTGAGCTAGCTGAGAAAATCCCAGACCCTTCATCCTTCCATAGCATGGTATCCCTTTCTTCCTTTAGATTGTTGAAAGCTGCCATAGTGGACTTTAAAGCTGCTACTCTACCCACTTCCCAATCACTTAGGTGTCTTCTAAAATTTAGGTTCCAGCCTTGCCGAGTCCACATTTTAGCAATTGTTGCAAACATAAATTGAAGAGATCCAGCTACTGCTGTTTCAGAGGAGCTTGACCTATCCAATTGTCATTCCAGAAGGAATCCTTCTGCCCATCACCTACCTTGAAATTGACCTTTGTTTTCATCACAGGCCATAGATTCCTAATAGCTCTCCACACTGCAAAACTATATGGAATAGACGAATAGTTGCCATATTAGTTGTCCAATTGTCTTCCAGCCCATACTTTGCACAAATAAATCCTTCCATAAAATGTTGTCAGTTATCCAAATTTCAACAACCATTTTATCATGAGACTCTGGTTCTGCAACTTCATATTTCTAATCCACACCCCTCCAACCTTCTTTCCCACTGTCAGCTCCACCCATTTCACTAAGTATTTTTCTTGTTTCCACTACCTTTCCAAGAAAATTTCTTCTGATTCTATCAAACCTCTTTATCACACTAGCAAGGACTGGGAAAATTGACACCATATAGGCAAGTAGTGCATCTAGTATACTATTTGCCAAGGTCAGTCTACCTCCCCTGGATAAGTATCGACTTTCCAACTTGTTAACTTCTCACATTTTTCAATGACCCCATTCCATATCCCTATAGGATTACTGTTTGCTCCCAGTGCCACCAAGCTTTGTTTCAAGACTATCCAATCCCAACACCTCATTACTGGGGTAACTGGGACTCTTAATCCAGTTGATGTCGAGACCAGAAACTGCTTCAAAAATTATTATGGCCCTCAGTATCAAATTATTCTCCTCCACTTCCTGATATTTAAAGTGTCATATGCATACTGGCGAGTGATTTCCATGTTGTTGTCACCTCCAGCCTAAAATCCCCTAATCCACCTTTTACACTTGGTTGGCTGCAGCAAGTTGCTCATACCTTCCATTGCCAAGATGAATAGAAAGGGGAAAAGAGGATCATCGTTCGTTATCCCCCTTGAGAAAAGAAAAATCCATTTGGTGTTCTGTTTACCAATATTGGAAACCTCACTGCGCTAATACAATGCTTGATCCACTTGACCCATCTGGCGCCAAAGCCCATGTTTTCTAGCATGTGAATAAGAAAACCCCAGTTTAGGTGGTCATAGGCTTTCTGGTTATCTAGTTTATTAATAACCATGGAAGCTTGCTTCTTTGTCTGGACTACAGTCCACACATTCATTTGCTAGGATGGCATCCATGATTTGTCTCTCTCAATAAATGACGTATGTTGTCAGTCCACCCATTTGTATCACCTTCTTTGACCTCTCAGTAAGCAGTTTTGCCATAATCTTATCGACACCACCAATGAGGCTGGTGGGTGTATAATAATTAAGTTCCACTGCTCCCACCTTCTTTGGAATTAAAGCCACAAATGTTGCATTCAGACTTCTTTCAAAGAGGCCTTCCTCATGAAAGTTTCGAATGGCTGCAACCAGATCTTTCTTTATAACCTCCCAACACTGCTTAAAGAAGGCCATCGAAAGGCCATCTGGTCCAGGTGATTTGTCTCCTGTACAAGCTCTAATGCTCTCCAGGATTTCCTGTTCTTCAATATCAGCCATCAAAAAAGTTTTATATCCTCCTTCTCAACACTGGGACAATCTCTCATCTCCGACTGTGGTCTCCACCCTTTTGTTTCTTTATGTAAGTTCTCATAGTAGGAACTATCTCTTTCCCCACTTGTTCTAGTTCTGTCACTAACACATTTCCAACTTTGAGCTTGTCTATTGTATTCATCCTCCTATGAGCATTTGTATTTGTTGTTCTATGGAAGAATCTTGTATTTCTATCCCCCCCCCCCCAGTTCAACCATGTTGCCCTGTACCTTTGCCTCTATGCTATCTCTTCGTTTTTGGCTATATCTTCAACTCCATGTCCAGAACTAGTCTAGAAGCAATTTCATCTTCATTCAGTTCTCTCTGTTCCTGCAACCTGTCCAGCTCAATCAATTGTGATAAGACATTTTGCTTCTGTATACCCAAGTTGCCTTGAGCTGTTTTGCTCCATTCCTTCAGCTTAATCTTCGGGGTCTTCAATTTAAGGGCTAGAATGTACTACATTTTGGAACGAATGTCAATCCAAAAAAGCACATTTTGAAAATTTAGCGAAATAAGATCTAACTTATCATATAGTCAAGTATAATAAGAAATCATACTTTCACATTCCAGCATACTCTATCTATGTGTGGTATAATCATGATTGAACATTATAACTAATCATGTGACATTTAAGTAAAATGTTCATCAAAATCAGGAAGCCGCAAGCAGAAACTATGACATTGGGAGAACACTCAAGTTTGGGTTAAGCATGACAAAGGAAAGCTTCTAGTTTAGCAATCCCGACCTAAAACTTAATCTTTATCACTTTATATGACTTCCCTTTTCTCTTTCTTTCACTCAATTGCAACACATTGTCATTGTTATTCTCTTGTTTCTCAATATTTTTTACCAATATTAACTAACTGCATATCAACTTTGAAATTAAAGATAAACCAAACATGCTGGATTGTGGATAATTTACTGCTAGGACCTGTCTCTCCTAAAAATGAAGATAAAAGGTGTCTTCCTATAGCAATGTGGAAACTTTTTTATGGGTAATGGTGAATATCATAAGTGGTGTATCAGTAGTTCAGAACTAAGATAGTGCGTCAAAATTAAAAGATTGTAGGACCTGATCATATCTAACAAGGTATCTACATTGTTAACAAAATCCAGCTTGCACTAAAAAGCTAAAGAAAATACATGTCTTTAAGGCTATGTATGTAGCTTTGTTTGCCATTGTATTGATGCATAATATATATATATAAAACTATCTCCTTTTACCAAAAAAAGTAGCTTTGTTTGCCATGAAAAATTCTATTGTTTCTTTCACTCCAGATTGTCCACCAAATGACCACAGCAATGGTGTTCCAAACTTTCCAGTATCCATCAAACGGTAACCTTTATTTGTGAGGAAAACAGATCTGCTAGCTATTTCATTTGCCCAAATTGGAGAAGATAAATCATTTCCAGTGTTAGAAAACAAGGAGCTCTTCCTTCCCCACAGCGTCCTCCAATGACCCCTCTACCCCACTAAGAGTGTTACAGATCAAGCATAAACTTTTAGGATGTTCTTTGAGCACTTTTATTTGCAAAACTTTCCTTTAAACGTTTGCACATAAATTACACTTGTATTCATATTTAATAACGTCTAAATTACATACAACAACATACCATCCAGTTAACTACAGGAAACGCTGATTTGTGGTTGAGGAATCAGCTCACTACTCACTATAATCTTTCTTCTACATAGTCCATTAGGAACCTCTTTTTATATATGCACAAGTGTTCCAGCATAATAACCAGTTCGTAACCACTATCTGAATTGAAAAGCGTCAAAATTCGGGTTACATCATTGACCCACATGATCTGAGGGAAAAAGAAATAAACTCCAGTAAAATCAAACATCAAACAACAACAACCGTCACTCCTCAATCACAATAAAGCTCGAATTCATAGGGAAAAAAAAGAGGAGAAATGATTACGAATCAAGAGAAGCAGAGTAAGAAAATCATGGCTTACAGTCTCCGATCGTTTGAGAAGTGGACCCTGTAGTAAATTCCTGCCAGAACCAGAAGCCAATTGCCGTTTGATCTTCTCTAAACTTGTCTTTGTATCCGCATCTCCCTGAAGAAGAAAAAATCCCAATTTACAGTGTTAGTAATGAAAGTGATTTGTAGAAAGGTATTAAATTAGGGTAAAGAAAAAGCTGAACACTTGCCAGAGGAGCTCCATTAGAAGCCATTGTTGAAGATGCTTTGAAGAAATGAAGAAAAATGGAAGGGGTTTAGTTAGGAAGAACGAAAATATAAAGGCCCAGCTGGTAGGTTTCACTTTTCTGACCTGTTGGTGAATGTTTGAGTTGTTCACACTGCAACAATAAGATTTTATTTTAAAATTCTCATAAAAAAAAATTATAATCACACAAATTTCAAAAATCTTTTTTGATTTCAAAATTCAAACAAGTTTATCTTTGATCATAGAATTTTCATACATCTTTTAAGTATTTAGAATTGTCAATTTATCTGACTTATAGTACTTTTTACGTAGTTTATAATTTTATTTTAAATTTTTTGAAGATTCCATGTGTAAATTGTATGTCAAACTTAAACTGTTTGACTCTCGAAAATGAAAAGTGTCATATAAATTGGGATAGAGGGAATATTATTTTTTTGTGTAGTTTTAAAATATGTAAATTACTTTATGTGTAAATTTTACGAATTTTAAATTTTAAATCTTTTAGCTCTCGTATTATAAACTCCTTCACATAAGTTGAGATAAAGGGAGTATTTTTTATAATGTATTAATATCAACTTACACTATTAAGATCATTTCCATAAGTTGACTTTTATATATTCCGTTGGGATTTAGATAGCACCGAGGGGGCTTTGAGGTGGAGGCTCAAATATGGTAGTCTCCCTCTAGTCCGTAACTATGTGCCTCCGTAGGATTGTCTTAAATGACTAACTAGTGGATCCACTTTAGAAAATGAAGATATGAACGGATTCTACCTTGGCGAGTAGCTTCTCCTTCTTTCGGTATGAGGGGTATACCGAATTCCATGATATAGCTCTCATGGTCTTATTGTCGGTTAAAGCTAATATCCCACAAAATCATCATGTTTCTTCAAAACTTTTCTTATGTCCTTTATGTTAATGTATTTGACTATATTTCATGATTTACATGTCCTTTCTTTTTTAAGTTTTTAAAATATTCAAATAATGATCATGTCTACATGCTTTAAACCATTTATGTTATCATGTCTATTTTATGCATATTGCCCCATACTTAGTACATTCCATGTACTAATTCATACTTGTGCCTACATTATCTCATAAATGTAGAATCTGACGTGAATCTGACGTTCCTGCCTCGCACACTCGTGGTTAGACATCTATTGAGTGCTTCGAGTGATTGGTGAGTCATCATGCTCCGAGGGCCGAAACACTTTATAGTTTTATGTCATTTCTGCTTTCATACTTTCTATGTGATGTATGAGTTACGTCCCAATTATTTTTCTTATGATGTATTAGATGGCTTATTGAGACTTATGTTAGACTTTCGCTTTATCAACTCTTTGATATATGAAATGTTATCTTTTAAAGTCTTTATTATTACTGTCTTGTATGATGTATGCTAAGTGACTTGTGTAGGGCCGCTCAGGGTTCTATACGCCATGTTACACCTAGGATATACTTTGGATCGTGACAAACTTGGTATCAAAGTACAAAGGCTTAGAAGGGTCCTAGGATATCTCATAAGCCACGTCGAGTAGAGTCATGTTCATGAGTGTGAAGCGCGCCACATTCATGAATGAGAGGCAATATAATGTTTAGGTAACTCCACTTCTTTCATTACTCTAAAGTCATGTAGAGTGTAACTCTATATGTCTCTCTCCTAACCCTACAAAAAAATCAACGTTTAGCGACAAACAAAATTAGTCGCTAAGAAGCAAATATCCGCCGCTAAATCTATTTAGCGACGGATTAGCAACGAAGTATTGTTTGTTACTATTTTGCTCGTTGCTAACCTCTTTGCGACGAAAAAATTAAATTCCGTAGCAAGATTAGTGACGACTTAGCGACATATGATTCCTGTTGCAAAATTATAGCGACGGAATATTTCATCGCTATTTTGTGAGTTCTGATGCTAAAGATATAATTCATTTAATCGTTTTGATAAGTTTGCGACGGAATTTGTCGTTGCTAGTCCATCGCAACATATTTCGAGTCATTCAAGCACTACTTTTACCGACAAAAAAATATTTGTCGCTATCCGTCATTAATTATTTTTTCTTTAGCAACTGCCAAATTCCGTTGCAAAGTTTGTCGCAAGTATTTTTCTTCCAATTTTTTTATTTAGAAATTTTAAATACACCCAAAACATATGAATGGTAAGTTACTGAATTCCCTAAAAATAATTGACATTCATATAAAATAATATTTATAGAAGATTCAAATAGTAAAATCATAATTGTATATTAACTTTCAAAAATATCGACAACACCAAACATGTTGCAACTATTTATAAGAACCCATATCCATCAAGTATTGTTACTGCATGATTTTTTCCTTACAAACAAAGACAAACTATTGAAAACTATGCACATGTAAAGACTAAGGTCGTTATCTTAGACTAATGGATCAACATTGTCAATGGAGATAAAGTCATTTGTGTGATTCTTGTACATTCTCCCGATTGCTCATGTGTAACAAAGAAAAAAGAAAAATAAAGTAGCAAGTAATTTAGCATTTAACACAAACTAATACTAGAAGCTAGTAAATGAAAAAAAAAATTCACATCAAAACAAAGACTCAAACAGAAATATTGATTTTAGGATACTAAATCTATTTTATTAACTAAAATGATCCCAGAAGGAGGGGCATGCTCTTAAAGAAAACAAAAAACTCACATATGACACTTCTTGCAATGAGAACCCCCCTTCTTGCATGAGAGGAAACAAACCCCAAAATTTATATTATATGGGTTAATTAGGCTGTCCATATTTTTTAACATAATCATTAAATACTTAACCACAGATGAGTCCATGGAACACATAGCATCAAACTAAAAGAAAAATAACAATCTATACATGACTTGTAAGTATATAAATAAAATGAAATTATCAATCTAACAATCTGGGATATTCTTTAAATGTGAAAAGAAAGTTCTCAAGCAAAAAGTTAACACATGATTTCTAGATTTATGACTTTTATGATAGAAATGAGAAATCTGCGTACATACACTCATAAGCAAAATATGAATCTCATATTCACAAATATTCTCGCACAATCAATAAGTATATTTCCTTAAGATAAGTTTACAGAATGGGGAAATAGTGAAGACTTAGACTAAATATGATGGACCAATTTACTAGACAAAGCTATGACAAATAGGTTTCAGTAAAGTTTTCTAATAGACATGGCTTCTTAGTGACAAGTAAAAGAAGAAGTTTCATTCTTGTGATTTTCTAATAAAAACATATAGGATAATGACTAACAAGGATTCTAGGAAAGATTTCTATTATTTGGACACAGTCCTTAAAGAAAATAAAACCAAATGATCAACATTCACGTTCAAATTCACTCAACTATTAATTCAAGAATAAAAAACTTATGTATAATCTTATTTCAACTCAAAACAAATCGACAGTGAACCAAATTCTACAAGCAGAAAAAAATACTGATATTAGGTAAGAAATCAAAGCGGGAGAGCATTGCCAAAACAAATTCTAGAAGAGACATAAAGTTATTTCAACATTTGCAAATTTTGACGAGTTTAAACCTATATAAATCAGTGATTGCTTTTTCCAAATTTTCACAGGTCATTTAAGCCTTTTACTTACTAATTTCAGCATTGAAGAAAGATGAAGCCGATCCTAATAGATCGTAGAAATTAAAATTAGACATGATGATCACATATTTGACAAGTGAATGAATCAATAATTTTCCCCTTAAAATTTCTAGCTTTAATTAATCATTTTATGTACTAAAAATGGTAAGACAGATTTAACCAAATACTTAATCAGAAAGTTAACAATCGATCTAATGTTCAAATCATATCCGATGATTTTAAGGATATGGCGCCTCGAAGAGCATATATGAGAAGGAATGCTAATGAGAATGTGGAACAAGAAGCTCCTCAAGAGTCTGTATAAGTTCCGGTCGATCCTTTGGCTGAACAAGTGACTAATGTGGAGTTTCGATCTGCTTTTCAAGTGTTGGCTCAAGCCAATAGAGAGGTTGTGGTCCTAGTGAACCCAAATGAGGGTATGACGGTAACTAAAGTGAGAGACTTCACTAGAATGAATCCCCGGAATTTCATCGTTCCAAGGTTGAGGACGATCCTCAAAAGTTTATTGATGAGGTGTACAAGGTTTTGATGATCATGAGAGTGACACTGGTGGAAAAGGCGGAATTGGCCACTTATCAACTTAAGGGTGTTGCTCAAGTTTGGTATACCAATAGAAGGAAGATAAGGAGTTTTATGTGGGTCCTCTTGATTGGGAAAAGTTTATGGGTGCTTTCCTTATATGTTCTTTCCCCTTGAGATGAGGGAGGCAAAGGTACTTGAATTCATTAACCTTCGTCAAAGGAATATGACTGTGAAGGAGTACACCTTGAAGTTCACACAATTGTCCAAATATGCTCCTTCTATGGTTGCAGACTCTTGGGCAATGATGAGTAAGTTTGTTTTGGATGTGTCCGAAATGGTAGTTAAGTAATGTTGTACAACCATGATCATTAAGGAAATGGATATTTCTCGTCTAGTGATTCATGCTCAACAAATTGAAGAGGAGAAACTTAAGGAAAAGTCTAGGGAGGTGAAGAGGGCAAAGACCGGTGATGGTAACTTTTCACATTCAAGGCCCGATGGATATGGTCGTTCTAAGTTCCGACAAAAGTTTTTAGGTCACGGTTCCTCTAATGATCCGACTCCTAAATTCAACAAGGAAATAGTTTATAACCCTAAGCCTGAAAGAGGAAATGATGGTGGGAATGGTTCTTCGGTTCCTGCATGCCAAAAGTGTGGTAAAAGTCATCCGAGAAAATGCTTGATGGATACGAATAATTTCTTTGGTTGTGGTAAAAGTTGTCACCGCTAGAGATATTGTCTCTCTAGAATTGACAAGGGAAAGGATG
The DNA here is from genome assembly GCA_029582685.1 of Solanum piurae. Taxonomy (NCBI): domain Eukaryota; kingdom Viridiplantae; phylum Streptophyta; class Magnoliopsida; order Solanales; family Solanaceae; genus Solanum; species Solanum piurae. The sequence continues at coordinate 36,843 of JAJOOO010080437.1, forward strand.
GTAGGCAAGCTCCTCCTAGTGGTTCGGGTTAAAGTGCTCCAAAGCAAAACCGGTTCTATGCACTTCAAATTCGACATGATCAAGTGGGTTCTCCCAATGTTGTTACCAGGATGTTGAAAATTTTTCATCTTGATGTTTATGATTTTCTTGATCCCGGTTCTAACTTGTCTTCTGTGACGTCATATGTAGGTATAAGGTTTGACGTTCTTCTGGATGTGTTGTTAAACCCTTTTTATATCTCTACACTTATAGGTAAATCTATTGTGGCTAAGAGAGTTTACATAAATTGTTCCGTCTCCTTGTCCCATAGAGTCACTTATGTTGATCTTGAACTTGATATGTTAGATTTTGATGTTATTCTCGATATTGATTGGCTCCATTCTTGTTATGCTTCTATTGATTGTAGAACCTGAGTGGTCAAGTTTCAATTTCCAAATGAGTCTGTCTTAGAGTGGAAAGAAGGAAATCATATACCTAAGGTTCAGTTTGTTTTTTGTCTAAAAGCTAGAAATATGATTTCTAAGGGTTGCATTTATCATCTTGTGCGGGTTAGGGATACAAATTCTAAAACTCTTACTCTTGAGTCGGTCCCCATTGTGAATGAGTTTCCGGAAGTATTCCCAGATGATCTACATGGTGTTCCTCCCGAAAGGGAAATATAGTTCGGTATTAACCTTCTTCCAGATACGTAACCTATCTCTATTCCTCCTTACCGAATGGCTTCGACAAAACTTAAGGAATTGAAAGAGCAATTGAAGGATTTGTTGGATAAGGGTTTCATCTGACCGAGTATCTATCCATGGAGTGCTCCGGTGTTGTTTGTTCATAAGAAAGATGGTTCATTTCCTATGTGTATCGACTACCGGTAATTGAACAAGGTTACCATTAAGAATAAATATCATCTTCCAGGGATAGATGATTTATTTGACCAACTCTAAGGAGTAAGTTAGTCACTATGATCGACCTCCGGTCGGGTTATCACCAATTGAGGGTGAAGGAAGGTGACATTTCGAAGATGACTTTTCAAACTTGGTATGGTCATTATGTGTTTTTGGTAATGTTGTTTGGTTTGACTAATGCTCCGGACGCATTCATGGACTTTATGAATAGAGTGTTTAAACAATATCTTGACATGATTTTTATTGTGTTTATCGATGACATCTTGATTTATTCAAGGAGTGAGGATGAGCACACCGATCATTTGAGGATTGTGTTGTAAGTCTTCAAGGACCAATAACTCTTTGCAAAGTTTAGTAAATGCGAGTTTTCATTGATATTCGTGGCGTTTCTTGGTCACATTGATTCCGGTAAGGGCATTGAGGTAGATCCCAAGAAGACGGATGCGGTTAAAAGTTGTCCTAGACCTCTATCCCCTTTGAATATTCAAAATTTCTTGGGTTTGACCAATTATTATAGAAAGTTTGCAGAAGTATTTTCTTCGATTGCCTTTCCATTGATGACATTGACCCAAAAGAAAGTTAGGTTCTTATGTTCAGAAGCATGTGAGAGGAGTTTCTAAGAATTGAAAGATAGACTTACCTCCGCTCCAGTGTTGACTCTACCGGAAGTATCCGATGGGTTTGTTTTTTTATTGTGATGCATCAAGAATTTGATTAGGGTGTGTTCTTATGCAAAACGAGAAGGTTATTTCTTATGCTTCAAGGCAACTTAATATTCATGAAAGAATTATCCTACCCATGATTTGGAACTAGCGGCGGCTGTGTTTGCCTTAAAGATATGAAGGCATTACTTATATGGTGCCCATGTTGATGTTTTTACCGACCACAAGAGTTTGCAATATGTGTTTAAGAAAAAAGATCTAAATCTTCGCCAAAGGAGATGACTTGAGTTTCTAAAGGATTACGACATGAGTGTTCTCTATCACCCCGATAAGGCGAATGTGGTGACGAATGCTCTTAGTTGACTATCAATGGGTAGTGTTGGTCATATTGAAGAAGATAAGAACGAGTTGGTTTGCGATGTCCATAGATTAGCCCGATTGGGTGTTCGACTAGTTGATTTCACTAAAGGTGGTGTTATAGTTCATAATGGTTTAGAGTGGTTTAGAATGGTCTTTTGTGTCAGATGTGAAAACAAGGCAAGGTCTTGACCGGATCTTGATTGAGTTGAAGCAAGCGATGCTTAAAAAGTTTGTTGAGGCTTTCTCCCAAAGTGGAGATGGTGTGCTTCGATGTCAAGGTCGTTTGTGTGTTCCCAACGTTGATGATTTTAGGAAGAAGATGTTATTAGAAGGCAATAGTTCTCGATATTCCATTCACTCGAGAGCCACCAAGATGTACCGTGACATGCGGGAGGTCCATTGGTGGAATGGGATGAAGAAGGATATTGTGGAATTTATGGCCAAGTGTTCTATGATCAAAAAGTGAAAGTTGAGAACCAAGGCTGGGAGGTTTATCCCAAGATATTATTATTCCTACTTAGAAGTGGGAAGATTTGAATATGAACTTCATTGTTTGTTTACCCCGCACCCGGAGACAACACGACTCAATTTGGGTTATTGTGGATCATATGACGAAATTGTCTCATTTCATTTCCGTCAGAGTTTCTTATTCGGCGGAGGACTGTGCTAAGTTGTATCTAAGGGAGATGGTTAGGTTGCATGGAGTACCCCTATCAATTTTTTTTGATTGTGGTACCCAGTTTACTTCTCAATTTCGAAAATCTTTCCAAAAGGGCCATAATACTCGTGTTAAGCTTAGTACAACCTTTCATCCTCAAACCGATGGGCAAGCTGAGCTTAATATCCAAACTTTGGAGGATAAGCTGAGGGGTTGTGTGATTGACTTCAAGGTTAATTAGTATGATCATTTGCCTTTGATTGAATTTGCTTATAATAATATCTATCATTGAAATATTGGTATGGCTTCATTTGAGGCTCTTTATGGTAGGAGGTGTAGATCTCCTATAGGTTGGTTTGAAGTTGGCGAGATTGCCTCGATAGGTCCCGAGTTTGTACATGAGGCTATGGAGAAGGTTTGACTTATTAGAGAAAGGTTGAAAATGGCTCAAAGTCGAAAAAAGTCCTATGCCGATATTAGAAGAAGAGATTTAGAATTTGATGTTGATGATTGAGTTTTTCTTGAAAATTTCACCTATGAAGGGTGTCATGAGGTTTGGTAAGAAAGGGACACTTAGTCCTCATTATGTGGGCTCATATCATACTTTGAGGCGTATTGGTAGAGTTACTAATGAGCTTGATTTGCCTAATGAATTAGCATATTTCATTGTTGAAGAAATGTATTGGTGATCCGACATCCCTTGTACCATTATATAGTCTTGGTATAAAGGAGAGCCTTTCTTATGAAGAAGTATCGGTTGAGATTTTAGACTAGTAAGTTAAAGAAGTATGGAAGTTGCATCCGTGAAGATCTTATGGAGGAATCAAAGGATTGAGGGTGCTACATGGGAGGCCGAGGCGGATATGATGTCCTGTTATATCCATATCTTTACCTCAGACTTTACTCTAGCTTGAGGTATTTAGTTCCTTACAGTCCATCCTTATGTCTTAGTCCTTTTCATGTTTCCTCATGCATGCATACTCATGAAAACTTACTTTTGATATTTGGTTTTGCTTCATTGATTGCTTGATGATTATGTGCATTGAGTATGAATTACATGTATACCTTATGAAATAATTTTTTGAATATTTGTAAACTTGGAATTGATGTTCCTCTTTTGATTAGGTGCTTTTGATGAAGTTGCATTTATGTTGGGTTTTTAGGTATCTTTTCCCTACCCTGCTTGTGTTGCCTTAAGTTCCATTTGAGGACGAATATTCCCAATGGGGAAATATTGTAACATCTCAGAATTTGGGAAAAGAAAGGAAAAACGTTCTGGGTTACAGGTTGTGTCTACGTGTCCCATCTACAGACCCTTAAAGCTTCCATAGGCAGTAGATGGAAAACGTAGAAAGTGGGAAAAAAAATTTAAAAAATTAAGTCCAAGTACCTGTTTTACGGTTCACCAAGACGGCCCGTCATCCTTTGTATGAGTCGTAGATAGATCTCGTAGTTGATTCCCAGATGATGAGTCCATAAATTGGACTCATTTAAGGCTATATTTTAATAGAAATTGTGTCCTCAAATGCTTATTTTATCTCAATATCTGATGAAATCCCTTAAGTTTCAGGTATTTGAAGATTGAAGGAAAGCATGGACACTACTTTGCAAAAAGGAACGAAGAGGTTGAAAAGAACGAGAAAATGAAGGCCTGAGGATCGCTGAGTCCACTTGGCGAATCACCGAAGAGTTTCATTTCGCCTTTTGTTCCAGTGTGCTGAGCCTTAAGGAAAGGATCAAGTCAGCGGAAAAAGAGAGCGGTCGGCGCATCGCCGAGAAGTTCCACGAAGCAGTACTATGTCGTCCAATGACCCAGAGCACGACGAGGCCGAAGGATGGTGCAAGACGGCGATGAACTACACCAAAGGGATAGTCGCCGAGTTGATCGCCGATTCCGACTAATGTCGCCGAGTGATCCGCCGGATCACATATTTTTGAAAACTATAAATACTCGTGGAGGATTATAGCTTGGTATCAAGTTTTTAGAAAAAAACTTTGAGTATCATTAGACAATATAATTTTAGTACTTTTTATTTTTTACTCTCAAGTTTGGAGAGGGTTTTGGAAACTTGAAGAAATGAGTGGATCTTCCCCAAGTTGGAGGTGGGTTTTCTTTATTCTTCTTCCTTTGCTTAAATCAGGGTTTAATTTCTTATACTCATTTGATTTCACTATCATTTTAGGTGTATTTTGTTATTTCTTGATGTGTGGCTAAAAACCCCCATTCTTGGGGTGTGATTTAGCAAATATGTGTTGATATTATTGTTGGGTCTTGCTTGCTGATAGGTTAGATGTAT
>JAJOOO010080439.1:0-11267 GCA_029582685.1 Solanum piurae
AGTAAAATGAACGAATCTGCCATGTATTTCTTAAAATTATAAAATATCTACTCCCTTAGTATACAGAAATCTTTATAATACAATTAAATATTAAAGTAGCCACCACAAAATCCTATAGTGTCTAGCTCTTAAACAAATCCAACACTGTCATCTAACATATCTTTTAATTTTTTTTTATTTTTTTTTACATAATTACTTTTGATGTTAGCCTCAATTTACCAATCAAAACAAAATTATCCAAGTATTAGAAAGGTAATGATTATAACAATTCCTTACTTGAAGCACCCGTGATTCCTCTTCAATTTGTAAGTCCGCCGCAGGTAAGTTCTTTCGAGTTCCGTCTATTCTCCCCTTTTCTCTTTTTTTTCTTTCTTTCTTTTCTTTTCTAAAATAAACCCTACTAACTTATTTTAATATTAAATAAGTTATTGACTTGACTCATTAACCACCAACTAATAAAATTTAATTATTTAATAAATATCCACTAACTAAATAACTGTAGTTATCAAATAGTTCAAATTTCCAAAAATTACATTTCGGGTCATTACATTATCCACCACTAAAAATCATGTTCGTCCTCGAACATAAGGAAGAAGAAGAAGAAGAAGAATAACCGACGTCATCAAAAGCTTAAGTTATGACCTACCAGTTGGTTGTTCATCTCTCCAAGTGAGTTCCTCCTGAAGACCATTCCATCAAGATCAACTACTAAGAACTGGACTTTCTAATCAAACTTTGGCGAATCTATAAATCAGGAGTAATTACCAAGCCACAGACTAACCCATGAATCCAATCTGAACCGAAACTCATTTGACAACTCTACCCCTACCAATTCAAAATTTTAAGTTTTCAATTGGATTACCCGTTATTTTCTTGCAGTAATGTTCAAAAATATGGTATACAATATTGTACAAAACTCCAAAAATTAAATTATAGAAAAAAATTATGTATTAAGGCAAATACGTAATATGTATTTACTATAGAAAATAATAGTTTGAAAGAATTACAATTCATAGCTATTGTTAAATTATAACAATTTATCTCTCCTCTCTCGCTCACCTCTCTCCTCACACTCTTAGCTCCCCCCCCCCCCTCTCTTACCTCTCCTCTCTTTGCCCCCCTCCCCTCTCTTGCCACCTCCTTTCTCTCTCAATAGAAATACAAATAGTAATAGCCAATGATGCAAATGTTAACAATCAACAATACAATTACAAATGTGATACACATGATAATTGTCAATTATATAAAAAAAATCAGTGATACAAAATACAGACACACATAACAAATACAAATATACACAAGGCAATAAATACAAATGACAATATATGAATACAAAAACACATAAGGCAACCTTTATGGATGATTCAAAATTCTATTGGACCATTCAAAAATCGACTATAACCCTTATTATCGGATCATTCAATATTCCAAGTCTCAAACTTGAAATAATATGTTATAAGATAAAACTTTGACAAGTATACGAAATATTTGTAGATTATATCAAAGTAAATACTTTTATGTATAAAATAAATTTTAAAAATTATATTACAATGTCGGGTTTGAGATTTTTTAGTTTAAACCAAACTAATCCAAGTATACTCGGATTATTTTTAATGTCAAACCAAGTCAAATCAAATCACTAGTCAAATTTTTTATTTATTTAACTTGACTTGTAGTTTATTTTGATTTTCGATTCAATTTTGTTCACCCATAATTAGAATATCCTAAGACGTTAAATTAACTAAAAAAATCAGACATATCCATGTTTTATTTATAAATAAAAATTTGTGATTACATGTTATTATAAATTTTTGATTACACATAATTTTATAAAGATTCACTGATATATAAATCACCAATAGTAGTAACTTACTATTTTTTGATAAGTTTTTTCACATGCTATGAATAATTTCTTCACATCAAGCATGAATCTCTTTTACAAAAATTAAACTTATTAATATCATTTATATCATTATACGTATAAAATATAAATTTGTGGACCATATTTTATATTGCGGTCCATGACAGAAATTATTAGCCATCTTTGTCTACATCGCTGGCAAGAGCCTTTAAAACGAAGAAAAATATCATAAATACCTAAGATGCGAAAAATGTGGTTATCTCTTTCTTTCTCATTGATTGTTGTGGTCACCAAATTAAAAGTAGGGGAAATTTTTTATATATTTCTCAATTTTGTCATTTAGTGTTGATATGTCTTTTATCATGAAAGTTGCTCATATATACCTCTATTGTTGCACAATTGACTCATATATCTTTTTTCCTATAACAAAAGTGAAAACATTATTTTAATTATTTTTTTAATTAAAAATCAATAATTCATGTAGGGGTGTATTTTTTTAAACTTCTTTGCTTCAACGGCTAAATCAAATATATTATTTTGAGGGTCAATTTTTTTTTTCACTAATTCTTTTATAAAATTAAATATATATGCCCATTTTTAGATACAAAATATACTATAATATGGCTGTAAAAAATATTTTTAAATTACAATATCGGTACAAAAAAATAGTTTTAAATTTTCTTTCTTTTTTTATCTTTCACTTTTTTTTTTGTACTCTCTTATTTTTATTCTAAAGAATGAAAGAAAAACTAAAATAAGAATAAAAAAACTCAAATAATAATAATTAAAGAAGTCAAAAAATAATTCATCCATGCAAAAGATCGAATATACCTCTAAACTTTGTTCAAGGAGAAAAAGCCCGAATGGTTATAAACTACAAAGAGCTAAACAAAAATTGTATATTTGATGGATAAATATATATATATTTCTACACAATTTTTGTTAAAATTAAAAAAAAAATCAAAAATAATTTTTTTCACTCTCGTTAAATGAAATGGGTATATGTGAGCCACTTTTATAATGGTAGGGATATATGTGAGCTACTTTTATAACAAGGCATATCAACTTTATATGGCCAAGTTGAAGGATATATGGGGCCTTTTTTTCCTTAAAAATATAATGTTAGTAGAAAATGTTTTCTTAAAACGCTTGCAAGTTTCTTACTTATTTTTTAGTGTTTGATAAGTATGTAAAAAATCTTATTTTAAAAATATTTATATATATTCTAACAAAATATAATCTTAGATTTTTGCGATGTTTAATTGGAAAAATAGTGTAGCTAATGTGGTTTACTTTTATTTAACAGATTTAAATAATTTACAAGTGATAGGAATAGAAATCAAGTGAAAATAGGTTTAAAAGAAGCTATTAAAGAAAATGAGAATACTGGCTAGAAACGCAAAACATCCAAAGGGTCATTTTCTCCAATTTTATGTACACTATTTATAATATTTGTGAATAACATTAATTTTTATAGTAATTCATTATATCTTTATAATATATGTGGAATGATATCATTATTGTGAGTTAGAAAATAAAATATAAGTTGTTTTTAAAATTTGACACATAACTATAAATTATATTTCGAATTTTCATGACCAAACACTGATTTTCAAATTAAGTAAAATTTCTTTTGAAAAAATGTGAATCGTAGTCTCTCTAGTCAAACGGATACCTTAGAAGTGAAAGAAAATGAACAACCGCACAAGTATTTTTTTGTTTCTTTGTCCTTAACTTTTTGGATAAATCTTACCATTTAAAAATAGTAAAAAGCTGACAAATACTTTCTTTCACTATATTAAAAATATTTGTTTACTTTTCACTGTTAGCATATTAAGATTTTTAAAAATATTTTATCCTAAATATTAGTAATTACTTATTTTAAATAAATTATTTTTCAAAACATAAACTTATATATCAATTGATACGAATATTATGATAAAATACTCATATTAATCATTAATTTAAGTGACATACAAAATTTAAAATAAACAAATTGTGTGAATAATATAGATATAGTAGAGCGCATAAAATATTTTTAAGGCCCCAACTTGTGAATAATCAGAAATATTGAGGAATCACTCACATTTATTAGTAAGTGAAAAAAAAATGTCAATATTTATTCTTATTTTTTTAATCAAAGAATAAATGTCAATATTTCATTTCATTGTACACTAATTTATTAGGAAGTTCTTAAGAATTGGGCATTAGGAACAATGATTTATGTTTAAAACATTATATTAAAAGTTGATTAATTATGGTTAATAAAATTAGTCAAATTATAATTGACAAAAGAAAAGGTCAAAAAAGGAGACAGAATAAAAATGAAATTGATATATAGATTGATTTATGTTATTTTATTACATAATAAATTACCATCAAAATTAATACTTTTTTTGTTTTTATTTACTTATCAAATATTTTCTAATTTAATTTCTTTTTTTACTTATCATTTTTGACAAATCAAGGACGGACAATATTTTTTTCCGTTATACTCTTAATTTATTAATATTGAGTTGATGTCTTTAAAAAATGTAGTGAGTAAACATGTTCAAAACTCTATCAATTAATAGGGGTAAAATGATAAAATTCACCATATCAATAATTGCTTTCTTAGGTATACCAAATTAAAATTTAACAAGTAAATAAAACGAAGGGAGTAACAATAACTTTTGAACTTTTAAAATTTATTTAAACTGAATAGAAATGAATAACTAAGAAAATATAATTAAGAACTTAAACTTTCTCATATATCACATAAATAAGATTATTTTTTTGTCAAAAAAAATATTATTATTATTTTTAAAAGGTGAAGATGAATGTCAATTTTACAAGTGTCAGAGCTTTAATTTTGGTTGTTGGGTTGGGTGAATAGTTAGAATATGTATTAAATATGTGTATTAAGTGAACAATATATTGGGTCTCTCTATTAATTGTCAAAGAAATGATGATAGAATATTCCTAGGAATTTAAAAGATTTATAAAATTCAAATTTTAGCAATTATTTTAAACTTCTCACAAGAATATATTGTGTTTTGTAATGAGTAAAAAGAGAAAAGGAGAATTGATTTGTATTTTAAATGGTTTAAATTTAATTTGTTTCGAAGGAAATACGATACTTACAATATTGTTAGGATTTTATTAAAAATCGACCCAACCATTCTCAACGTATACCTTTCCAAATATCATCCAATATAAAAAATTAAACACACGAAACGAATACAACTTATACCTTCTCAATTTTTATCAATAATTATTTTTTTAATAAATATGATCAAACTATGACAAGTAAAAGTGAATAAATTGGATAATAATTATCAAGATAATTAATAGCAGTATGACGTGTAGTGGAGTAATTAATATGTGATACTGAAAGAATATAACTTAGTGATTATATAAATTACATAAAATACAATTTACCATTTTCTTAGCAATTATTACTTAATAAATAAATTTTTTACTATTAAAATGTCATGTTCCAACAGATTTTAGACAAACCAAAGAAAATAAAAGAAACTTCCATTATAAGACTGGGTTCTTTGGATTGTACTCTTTTTTTTCTTTTTTTTGGTAATAAGGAAAATATATTATAACTCAATATACATCAATACAAGTAAGTGGCAGAGCTTTGCGGTGGGTTACATATTATATGTTACCACATTTGGTATATGAAGATGGTTCCTGACTTGTCTGCCTCTATTTATTTAGATACAAACAAAGGGGATTTATTTAGATACAAACAGTTTCTGACTTGTCTGCTTCTATTTATTTAGATACAAACAAAGGGGATTTATTTAGATACAAACAATTCCTGACTTGTCTGCCTCAAACATGAATTGCTTCTTGCTTTTGCTTTTTTTCTTTTTTTTTCACTCGATGTTTGATATCTAATTTAAAGTCTGATTAATTTGAATTCACATTCGGTAGGACCCCATTTGGAGAGATAGTTCTTCCTATCAAAGATTGTTTCATATTCAGAGCTCGAATCTAAGTCATCTAATTAAGAAAGAAATAGTCTCATCCATTATAACACATCTTTTGATGATCTTGCTTTTGCACTCTCAATACTTTCAATGTATGTATCTATTATGCAAAGAAAGAAAACTCATATAATAATATAATATATTTTTTCAACATCATATATATATATAAGTTTAGAAATAAACATGGAAAGAGAAATAAAATAGAGAATAAGACAAGTACAAAAGAAACCTTTTTTTTAAACCCCATGAAAATCCGTTGTCGCTACAATTTATGCCATAGCATTTATCCTTTGGGTGAACACTCTATGATGAACACTTTGTGTGCTGGTTAAAGTCCTAATAAACTTTCATTTTAATATAAACTTTCATTTTTCCACTACGTACTTCCTTATAAAATTGGACTCCTAAGTCCTAATTGATGCTCTCTTTTGTCCATATTAAGTAAATTATTAAAAAAAAAAATTGTTCGAAAAAAATAAATTGTTCAAAGTTCAAAATAATTACTGAGACTTTTGTATATTTATTCTTCATGATCTAGTGAGGTTCATTACTATATTTTACATTCTTTATGACACTAATTTTGGAATAATCAAAGGGCAATAGGAGAAAATTAACATTTTTATTTATGTTCTTAAATATTTTATATAAGGGGAATGTCAGACCCAACAATTCAATGAATATGATATGGTATATTCGATATAACATGTGTTTAAGAATTTATTTACAAAATACCCTTCATAAATATGATGGAAAGGATCGATATATGTAAAAGGTTTTGATGAGCAATTATGTCTTTAAACGTGCTAATGCATGCATTAAAATTCTTTGAATTATTAATGCTATGAATTTTCATGTATTATTTATAAGCATTAGTTATACATAAGTTAAAAATTGTACCAAACAAGGTACTAATAATCCACAAAGCTAAATGCATGCATTATTTCTTTTTCTAATGCACTCTACCAAACGACCCCTTCAGTGCGCATAAGAATTATGTCGAATAAAATGTATTACTAATGTTTGCATTTATAATGCTGGATTAGTTATGCTGCCTTATTTTGTATACATTGTTGGATATAATGTATTAAAAATAACAAGTCTTACATAACTTGAGATCTATACAATATATATATATATATATATATTTATAAAAATACCCTCTACACTCTTTAGCTTTGAAAAATGGAAAATTATTGAGAAAGATTTGAGGGATAGTTATATCAGTAATCAATCTAAGCATTCCTAATACATCGAAATTCATGATATTAGTAATGCCTGCATATATTTTTTCTTATTGTGTTAGCCGGGCCCACACCAACTATAAATTCACTTTCCTTCAATTGTGCCCAATATCCACGTGTCAAAATTTGAATGGATTCTCATACAACTTTTATTGGTTATGTCAAACTCAAAATAAAAGTTCTCAACATGTTTACGTGACTATATATACCATGCTTGTTTTATGTTCAAAGCACCCAAAAAAATAAATTAAAAACACTTTGAGATATTAGTTTTTATTAATTATAATCTGCAAAATGGCAACAACTAAATCTTTTTTAATTTTAATTTTTATGATATTGGCAACTACTAGTTCAACATTTGCTACGTTGAGAGAAATGGTGACTCTTCTTAGTATTGATGGCGGTGGAATTAAGGGAATCATTCCGGGTACCATTCTCGAATTTCTTGAAGGACAACTTCAGGTATCATAAAAATAATTTTTTTATTTATATACGTAAGTGTGACATTTCTATCGTTTTTCCTTTTTTACCCTTGAATTGTATTATTTCGATGTTTACTAGTGATAATATTAGTAATTATTAGACTATCTTTTTGAATTAGTAGACATGGCTAGGAGCGGACCTACGTTGAGTGAAGGAGTGCCAAGCGTCACCATTTCCTCGAAATATTTTACTAAATATATGTATTAATACTATGCAAAAAGATATATATATATTTAACAAAATTAAATGACACTACTAATGGACAGTAATTACCTATTGGCATGTTGCAGCGGCGGAGCCAAGACTTTCGTTTAGAATATTCATAGTTCAGGACAAGTAAAAAAAAAAGTCTTGATGGGCAGATCATCAAAACAGAATTATGACTTTTGTTCTCTTTTTTAAGAGAAAAAACGGAACTAAATTTTTTTTAATAAAATATCAAAGTCTAGGCTCAAACCCATGCCCCCAAGGCGAATTTGAACAGCTTTAACCACTGGTTCGCAAAAATTTTCCAACGAAGGTTGTTCATGATCTGACCACTCTCGCTAAGGTGTAGCTCTGCCCCTGACGTGTTGGTTCTCTCGTTGATTTTATAGTAGAATTGAACTCAAGACCTTTTCTATCTTAAAAACTAGTCTAAACGAATGAGCCAAGGATATAACCTTCTTATATGTATGATATTAAGACTTCTATTTTTCCTTCTATAAATATCGACAACATTTTCTAAAAATTTTGCATACGCCACTTAACCCCACCATAATACTCACAACTATTTGGTGATGACTTAAGATGAACAAATCACATATATATATAAATATATCTGATTAATAAATGAGTTGATTTTTTATTCATTTTACTTTAATTTATACGATTTACTTTTCTTTCGAGTCAGTACGTGGACAATAATACAGATGCAAGACTTGCAGATTACTTTGATGTAATTGGAGGAACAAGTACAGGAGGTTTATTGACTGCTATGATAACTACTCCAAATGAAAACAATCGACCCTTTGCTGCTGCCAAAGATATTGTACCTTTTTACTTCGAACATGGCCCTCATATTTTTAATTCTAGGTACATATACATATTTATATTCCTCTGTTTTAATTTATTTGTCTAATTTTAACTTGATACGAAATTTAAGAGCGTGAAAAAAGATTTTTGAATTTTCTGATTTTAAATTGAAGATATGTCAAATGTATCAAAATATCATTTGATATCATGACCTTAAATATGTCAAGTTGGAAATTTGAAATCAAAGAGTCGCTAAAAAGTAGAAAAAATTACATTTTTCTTAGATGGACTAAAAAAAAGAATAGGTCAAACAACTCGAAACGGACCGAAAGAAAGAAGAAGAATATGTTTTGAGTAAATACACAACTTAAGATATTATAGTCTCTAAAGTTCCCTACCATTAAAAACAATTACCAAAATCTCGTCTCAGATACATATCTATCTCCTCTCAGATACATCTCTTTTAGAATTTTTGAAGAAACTACTAACTCTAACTATCTAACTGCACTGATCGGGGTCGATCTCACTGACCCCTTGCTTCACCACACCCAAGCCGGAGGCTAAGGAGAGCAAAATAAGGTGAAGGTGGATACCGCTCATCAAGAGCTTGGTTAAGTGTCCAAGACCGTATGCCTTGCTGGTCGGATCTGAATTTGCTCTATAGTTATCTAATCTCTTTCTTTTTCCTACCCCTATGAAGGGAGTTTAATCTCCTTACTCCTTACTGCTTTTTTCAAAGAAAAAAAAGAAGGGGGTCGATTTAGGCTCTTTCCCTTCCACTGCATAGCCGCGCTTTCTCCCATTAAGTAATGTATTGGATATCCAAGGAATATATCCGAGAACAATGAAATATTCAGTATTTTTGTACATAATTGAGTAAACTTCTGAGATAAGATGTAATTAGCCTCAAATATATGAAATTTCTGTTCTTTATACTTATATTTAATTTGGTTACATTATATTTTGCAGTGGTCAAATTTTTGGCCCAATAAATGATGGAAAATATCTTATGCAAGTTCTTCAAGAAAAACTTGGAGAAACTCGTTTGCATCAAGCTTTGACAGAAGTTGCCATCTCAAGCTTTGACATCAAAACAAATAAGCCAGTAATATTCACTAAGTCACAGGTAAGTCGTCAAAATAATTATAGTGATTTGTACCAAGAAAAATGTTTTCGAAAACAAGTGAATTTCTTAATAGATTGTTGGGATATATATATATACTACTAATAATCATGGATATAATATTTATTATAGAATAATTATTTATTCAGGTTTAATAGATCGATCATATATTCGTATATAGTAGATGATTTAGTGTATAGAGTTTTAACTTACATATACATAGAGGATTAAATTATCGGTTCTTATAAGTATAAAGTTTTTTATTCACAATCTAGGATGGAAATTGGACATGCCATCAGTACAATTGTAGCACAAGATTATATATAATTTATCTTGATTATGGGAACGATAACAAAACATTTTGATGTTGAGATCAGACGTGTTTAGGAGTTTTAACGGTGACAGTGATTCAGTGACGTAATCAAAATATCGACTAATTAGGTGTGTCAAAATATCAAGAAATAAAATCGTATAGAAGCTAAGAAGTGTCAATAACTAATTTTTCTTTTTTAAAAAAATGCAGTTAGCAAAGTCTCCAGAATTGGATGCTAAGATGTATGACATATGCTATTCCACAGCAGCAGCTCCCATATATTTTGCTCCACATTATTTTGTTACTAATACTAGTAATGGTGATAAATATGAGTTCAATCTTGTTGATGGTGGTGTTGCTGCTGGTGATCCGGTACTACTACTAATACTACTTTTCGATTCAATTTTTTGAGTTTTTTCGAAATATGATCTGATCAATACTAATATTATGTGTTGTACGTGTAATGCAGTCGTTATTATCCATTAGCGTTGCAACGAAACTTGCAGAAGAGGATCCAGCATTTGCTTCAATTAAGTCATTGAATTACAAACAACTGTTGTTGCTCTCATTAGGCACTGGCACTAATTCAGAGTTTGATAAAACATATACAGCACAAGAGGCAGCTAAATGGGGTATTGTACGATGGATGTTAGCTCTACCGCAAATGAATAATGCAGCAAGTTCTGACATGAATGATTATTACCTTTCTACTGCTTTTCAAGCTCTTGATTCACCAAACAATTACCTAAGGGTTCAAGTAAGTCCCAACTATTATTATCGGGAACTTACATAAATCTCACTACATATACTCTAGTTTGCATATTACTTGTATCTTACTAGATTTTGATGTATCTGGAATACATGGTCAAATTTAGGTGTAATTAGTTCCAGATACATGGATTCATGACATGGATCTCTAGAATCGGTGACGGATTCAGGATTTACATTAAGGGGGTTTGGAAAAAAATTAAAGAGTAGTGCCTAAGATTTGATCTTGGATTCTTAAGGTGAGTTTTGAACCCCTCAACCACTGAGTCAACCTATAATCTTACATTTACACTACATCAAAAATGATCATTAGCGGCAATTAATTAGTTGCCGCTAAATATGAATTTTTAGCGGCAATTAGCGTTCTTTGTATATGTCCCTAAAGCCTTTAGCGACATTGGTTCTAATGGCACTTAATTAATACCGGTAAAGCCTTCAGCACTCTTTATTAGTGTCAATATTTATTGCCGCTAAAAAGTTG
>JAJOOO010080441.1:0-19880 GCA_029582685.1 Solanum piurae
AAGGAGGGCAGAAAGTCACTAAGAAATACCCAAATGTACCACACCTGACCCTGAGCCTACGTTACAAGCCAAGAAAGTCCTATAGTGATCCTAGAGTCTAATTTGGGGAGTCTAAGCAGTGAAAATAAGGGAAAGCCTATGGTATTGAGCACTAGTTGTACTTGAAGTTATTTCTGAGTGTGAGTGTTGAATGAATCCTTGTACTCAAAGTCATAGTCATTGTGTGAAAGAAAAAGGATTTCGTTTGAAGTAAGGGCACTAGTTGCATTGTCGGAAAGTTAGTACTTTGGTGATAGTAAAATAGTGTATGTTGTATGTTGGTTGGTCGGTCGTTGTCATGGTTTGATCCACATGAGTTAGCTTGTCAAGTCTAAGAGAACAAATTTTGCACCCGGAAAGTGAGTGGGATAGAGAGCCATGTGATTGCTTGTGCTTGAAATGCTTGCTTCTATACAAGTGTCGTTTAGAGTCTTAGTGCGTCGCTTGAGGACAAACAAAAAATTTAAGTTGAGGGTGTTGATATACCGTGAGTTTACGATATTTCTAATGCATTTCACTTACAAGTTGTGTGTGTCTAGGGCCTTTTTGTATTGCTTTTTATGTGTCTTTATCATATTTTGCAGGAAAGATGTTGAGGCGCGGAATTAAAGAGACAGCTGAAAGAAATGCAGAAAAGGGCATCTACGGACCGTAGGTCCATTAACGCTCCATAGATGGTGGTCGTAGATCAGCAGCCAAGGAATGGAAGGCAAATCAGGGAAATCTGACAAAGTGTGGAACCACGGTGCCCATTGACGGTCCGTAGATTGATCTACAGACCGTACTGTTGATCCGTAGATTGATACTGCGAGGGTTCCAGTACCTGATTTTTGAAGTTTCTAAGTATGGAGCTATGGAGAGGGATTGACGGAGTAGGCAAAGATGCCTCTGCAGGTGATGATTTTGGGTTCACTGACTCCACCGAGGCTGTCTTCTTCCTTTCTGCTTGATCCTTAAGGTACTCGGCTTCGATCCTCCGGATATCCGTAGAGTATGTCGGCAGCACTTCCACATAATTCTTGGCATGTCGAGGTACCCGAGCTCATTTGCATAGTTCCGTGATCAATACTGGGAATGGACGTGAGGTATGGTGCTTCCTTTCATGCATGAGTATCTCTAAAGCAACGATCATACCTAAATTTATACGAGTTTTGTCTATGATGTAACCCAGGCAGGCTGCTTTGGCAATACGAAGAACTGACTCGTTGTAGGATGGCATAATTGTGTTGGTGATAAAACCGAACCAAAATCTTATGGCAATGTTCAGATCTTTGTTTTCAATCGAAGCTCCTTCCTTCAATCACTTCGGAGAATCATCTGAGATCAGTGGGGGCTAACCACTCTGTCATCTCATCCAACTTCTTTATTCTGATCAACTGTTGGCAGTGATCCCTAATATTTGTGGACATGCCCAAGACATAATTAATAACCTCACTACCACACTTGACGCTCCGGCCTCTAACAATTATGTAGTCAACTTTTTTGAAAGTTGCTGCTAGCTGCTTTTTCTGAGGTATTAGTGCACTGTATGCACTATAGAATTCTGTTACCTAGTTTGGAATATAAGGACCACGGGGTTTGGTGAAGATTTGGAACTTGTAGTGTCTGAGGCACTCCATTATCTCTGGGTACCTGTCAATAACCCCATCTATGGACATACGTTTTTCCTCAAGAATAGTCCTCAACCCCTTAGCCTTTAATCTATTCATTGACTTGGACGGAGGACCCTATACTGGAAGTGCCAGCACTATTGCCTACTCCGGGACTGGAGGAGTAGGAATGGTAGGCTGAGAATTCCTGATCCTACATGGATCATTCAGCTTTTTGGATCGTAACTCAGCCCTCTGTACCTCCATCTTGTCATCCTCATCAGAACCCACACCCTCACTTTCAGATGGGTTGGGGTCATTGGTATAAATGACATCACTACCGGAGCTTGCTTTTGATAACTCAGGGGCTTTGTCTTTGCCCTTCCCTTTTCCACTAGTTGTGGAATGTTTTGCGGCGTGGCCCCTGGATACAGCGGCATCCTGATTGATTTTAATCCCTTTTGGTTTCCCTTGGCGTGGGATGTTTCTCCCAGCAACTTTAGACCTAGCCGTGTTTGCAATTATAGTGGGAAAAGTTAGACAGACTAAATAAAATTTATGTAAACACAGTTGCAGAAAGACTCGCTGAATAAATTAGCGAATCGCCAAATCGCTTCTGCGAGCTAGGTCGGGCTCGCCGACAAGATTGGCTTAAAATTTTTAGCATGGTGGCGATGGGAAGGTGTTTTCGGTGAGTTATCGACCTCTTTCGGCGAGCAGGGTTTGTCTGCCGAAAGAGACAGTGCAACAAAGGTTTAGGAGTGCAAACAAAGGGCGATCAAGAAGACTTTCGGCGAGTCGCCGAGTGCTTTTGGCGACCAAAGACTTTTTGCCGAAAGTTACAGCAACCAACAACACATATAGAATGAAATTAAAGGCGAGATGGGGTAATTAGGTGAGCCACTGAGTGTTTCAGCGAGCTCGACCCAGCTAGCCATACGGCCCAACGTGCCTTCATGCAACCCACCTTCTCGAATTCAACCCCGCAACCCCCAAAAACAAAATCATGGCATGCACAACTCAAATTAGGCTTAGACCCAATGACAGTCATGCACAACCCACAACTTTTCATCTCCTTCAAGGTATAATTTTCATGAATTAACTATTTAACTAGGTACGGGCAAAATTAGTGAATCTAATAGGCAAACAATTTTTTTTAATCCTACTAGAGAGGCCCAACACATATCAACAAGGTAATGTCATTGCATTGAGTACAAAATCAATAGAAAGAACTCAGAGTTTGGGAACCAACCTTTCCTGCTGACTAAAATGGAATTGAATCGCTAGGCAGCAATGTAATCTAAGTTCCGAGCACAAATAAACAACTAAAAATACCCCAAAAATGCAAGAAGTATAAAAACTAGAATGCGGGTGTGAGTTTTAGAAGATGGAAAGGTGAAGGAAAAGGAATGAATTTGAAACTTTTAAACCTTTGGCCTGAAAAACCGTCCAGTTTTCACCCATTTGACGACATTAGTCAGGATCGCCAAACCACTCAGCGTTTCGCCAAGTAGCCACTTGCCTCACAAAATTTTACAGAACTTTCAGTTATTTTAGGAGTCCAAACGGCGGTCTCCATCGGGATCACCGACATGGTCAGCGATTCGCCAATAATTTCCTGTGCTCGCCGAGTTTTTCAGACTCCAATGTAAGTTGGCCTTGAGTCTAAAAGCGGTCTAGTTTGGTGTCGCCAAACCGTTCGGCAATTCGGTGATTGGACATGTTGCTCGCCAATCTGTACTTTTCGTTCACTATCAACACTTCCATCTACACAATCAACACACCATTATTTTAACAAAGCAACATAAAAGCAATAAAGGGTTTTGGGTTACCTCCAAAACAACGCCTAAGTTAACGTCGTGGTACGACGCAAGTCCACCTTCAAACCTCATTTTAGGGGTTGACCATAGTGTCACTAGGTAAACCCCCTTTTTGTCTCAGATTTAGGTGAGACGACATCTGATCCATTTGGGCCTCCAGCTGCTTGATTGATGTTGAATGGTAGGTGACGGTCTAGCTCAAGGTCGACACATCTTCCTTCCTCAACTTTATTGAGTATAGGAGAAAGCATATCCTCAGACCGACCACCTTCTGAATCCTTCGGCTTTTGGCGCTCATGGGGAGGCACATACCTGTCGTTCTCCCCATCTTTCCACTTAGGATTTTGGCCCTCCATTCTCTGTCGCGATCCTTCAAACACTCTTATCTAGCCCAACCATGGTTACCACTCTACCTCGGGTAGTTTGAATGATAACCACCATCTTGGTTGGCTAGAAAATTTACCTCCTCATTATACAAGGCTTCAACTTTGTCTCCTCAGGATTTACACACCCGACCCCAACGACATTGACACTACGGGGACCATCCCCCATGACATTTTTCGATAAAATATGAAGATGTATCAGGATCTTGGCCATGTTTTGGTCTCTCTCATGATCCTTTTCCATATGCTCCTTTGATAGCTTGAATGTGAGAGGGGAGACCTGTTCCTCGCGGTTGTACCACGCTCTGTTGATGGTTTGCATGCCATATAGAAGTTGGGCTGCTATTGCATATGGTTGCTGCCTCAAGCCTTCAGGTGAAAGTTGGTCAGCAACACCTTTGTTTACCGAGTCCAAACTCCATTAAAAGTGTTGTAGCAACACGTTATCCGGAAGACCATGGGTTGGGCATTGAAGCACCAACTTTTTGAACCACAACCAAGTTTCGTGCAAAGGATCTCAGTCTAGACACTTAAAGATTTGGATATTGTCCCGAAGAGTCATCATCTTCGAGAGAGGGAAAAATCACAAATTCAATGCGGTGACCATCTCCTCCCAAGAAGTGATGGATTCGCGTGGCAACTCCACTAGCCATTTTCATGCCTCTCCCATTAACAAGAAAGGGAATAACCTTAATCGGACTTACTACTAAGAGATGTTTTTGAAAGAGAATGGTCCGCACACATCTACGAAGTTTCAAAGATGCTCATAAGGATCCTCAGCTCCATTCCACTGAAAAGTCCTTTTAGTTGCAACATAGTTCTCATTATATGGAACACTACATTTCCTTCGGTTGGAGGTAAACGGATGGCCCCAATACCTCCCATCAGATGGGGGGTCATTAATGTTGGGCTCCTGGACATCGTTGAGATTGTGATGTCATCTTGGTGGCCCACTTGGCTGCTGTTCCTTCCATTAACACTCGTGCTTCCTGAAATATTTACACACACCAATGAAACAAAACTACAAATTAAGTAAGTAGAACTACAACTAAGAAGAACAATTTTTTTTTACTTAACTACAAATTCTCAAATAGCACCACTCCCCGGCAACGGTACCATTTTGATGTTTGCGTAATCAATACACAACTTCCAATTCGAGTGTCTACGATTATACAATAGTAAAGTAACCCAACCAAGCATTGTGGTCGAGTCCCAAGAGAGTGGTTATGAGAATTAATAGAAAAATAAAATTTAGTTCTAATTAGTCATAGCTATATACATTAATCGAATATAAACATACTAAATCTAAAAGGGGTGACGCCAGCGTCAAATATCAATGGGGGGATTTTCGTATTAATTAACAACTACAAACAGTGAAAATATATGAAAACTAGATAGAGAGATGGTATTCTTGGGATGTGATAGGAATACGAGATAAACTAAATTGTCGGGTACATGTTTTTGATAGTAAATTATTGAGTATTTGTGACTAGGCTAGACTATAGTGGGGGTAAATTCTCCCTCGAGCAACTTACCCCGAATCGACTCGATTTCTCTCGAACACCGAGTTGTCGCTTTAAGCAATACCTCCACCTTAGCCCATTCACTCTCTCGAGCTGAATGTGTGCGAGAAGGACTAGGATTCACTCTCTTGAGCTAAACCCATGTCGACCCAATACCATCGGCAATCAATTTAGTAGTCTTAGTTTTACGACCTCTCTCTCTCGAGCAAGCCGAAAACACTAAGATGAAATCGTATTTGCAACTACAACTCCCTTAAGTTCATACACAACTACTAAACGAAATCACATTTAAACAAAAAATAAACCATCAACAAGCAAGACCTAACAGATAATCTAACCCATATTCATAAAATCACACTCTCAGAATTAGGGTTTTAGCTAGACATGTAAAAGACATAAAAATTTACACCAATACCAGTTTCCATCAATTGGTATGAAGATTTAAGTCTTCAAACACGTTAAGAGTGAAAAATCTTCAAGACCCAAGTCCAATTTCTTGGAGTTGAAACCCTTTGAATCTTCAATGTCTTAGAACAAAGTCTTAAAAACCCTCTAAAACTTAGACTCTCTAAAAAACTGTAAAAAAAGTTCTAAGAATAATAGTGATATGATACTAAGCTAGAAATTTAAACAAGTATTTATAGTGTTTGAAAATGTGCTGCGAAGGATTCTTCGGCAAAGTTAGTCGGGATCGCTGATACATTAGGTGATCCGCCGTTTGGTCGATTTCATCGCCTTCCTTCTTTAGCCTTTAGCCTCTACGCGTTTTGAGTCATTGGGCGATATGGTACTGCTTCGCAAAATTGTTCGGAGACACGCCGACTGCTCCAGTTCATCGCTAACTTGACATTTTCCTTCATGGCTCAGCACACTGGAACAATAGGCGATATCTAGGCTGATCGGTGACTCGCCAATTGGGCTCAGCGATTTTTAGGCTTTCATTTCTTCGTTCTTTTCAGCCGCCTTGTTCCTTTTTGTGAAGTACTGTCCATACTTTGCCTCAAAATCCAAATACTTGAAAGTAAAGGATTTTCATCAGATATTGAGACAAAATATGCATTTGAGGAGACTAATTCTATCAAAATATAGTCCTAAATGAGTCCAAATTATGGAATCGTCATTATATCCCATGCTCTTTTACGAGGCGTCATGTCAAGGTTAGTTCTAGCCATATCTGCAAAAACATTGAGGAAAGTTAAAAATAGTTCAACAAATGCATAGAAAAATGATTGCAGTCAGCGACATAAGTTATGCTCGCCGACCCACTCGGTGACACACTTAGTGGGAACTTACCTCGCCGAGTTTTACAGGACCTCCAATTAATGTGCGGGTCCAAACAGTGGACAAGATCATGATCGCCGACCTGGTCGGTGTATCGCCAATCTGCTCCTGGGCTCGCCGAGTTTTGCAGACTCAAATCCTAGAATTCCTTGAGTCCAACGGCAGTCCAATTCGGGCTCGCCAACCTCTTTGGCGAGTCACCGACTGGACTTTTAGCTCGCCAACCTGCTCTTTTCAAACACATTCAACACTTTAACCTGCACATTCAACACACCATTATTTCAAACTCCAAAATAAAGTGATAAAACCTTGGTTTACCTCCCAAGAAGTGCCTTACTTAAAGTCGTGGCACGATGCAAGTCCTCACTCAAACTTCATTCTTGGGGTTGACCTTAGTGTCACTAGGCAACCCGTATTGTTGTCTCGGGTAGAGATGAAGCAATACATGACGCATAAGGGTCTTAATTAGCTGGATAGATCTAGAGTGAGAGGCACTCATTTTATTTAGCATTTCGACATTCTCCCTTATCTCTTCCAGCACTTTATCATGCTTATTGACCTTTTGGAGAATGATTGAGAGCGTTTCCTCAACACGTCTATCCTCATTGTCCTTAGGATTTCTCTTCTCATAAAGGGGGTATGTATCTATCTTTCCTTTTGCACTGGACTTCAACCTCTAATATATTTTTGGCCAAATGATCCAGCTGAGTTAATAGTGTGGCCAAATAGTGGTCTTTCTCTATTTATTGGTTGGTCTCAGTTATACGATAGAGGAGTTGGGCTACTATTGCGTAGGGAAGTCTTGTGAGACCACCCGGAAAAGTTTGGTGAGCCACTCCTCTATTTTCTGAGCCAAGACCCCTTTAGAAGCATTCCAAAAGCATCTTTTCTGGAATTCCATGAGTTGGGCACTACTGCAAGAGGTGCTTAAATTTTTGCCATAACTCATAAATGGTCTCACCCTCCAATTGCTTCAAGCTTAGGATGTCATCCCTAAGACTCATCAATCTTAAAGGAGCGTGATCCATTTGGTCACCGTTGCTACCAGATATGTTCAATTTCTCTGGTCAACAAGCAACACGAAAACCAAATTTGAAAGTAAGTAGATTCAACTGTGATTAAAAAGAATAAAATTCAACTTAACTAAAGAATCGTAACCAACACCACTCCCCGGCAGCGGTGCCATTTTGATTTAATAACGTTATCAAAGACACTTAATCCAGTTCTAAGCATCAACGATCGTTAGTCAATATATAACCCAACTAGATAAGTTGGGGTAAAATCCCACATGGAGTGGTACGTATTTAAGATTCAAAAGTAAAGTAAGAATATGTTTGAATTAGTCATAGGAATAGAGATTTGCGAATAAACACATGATTCAAATTAGGGGGTTGACACAAAAGTCAAATAACAGGGGGTTTTGGTTTTGACTATCAGCTACAACAACAACAAATAATACGAAGATAACAATACGGTGAAAGGTTCTTGGGATGTGATTTGATTATGGGCTATTATAAACAAACGGGTAGTTGCAACTATTAGAACAACTGTAAATAAGTGAATAAGCTAAACTACCGAGGAGGTAAACTCTCTCTCGAACAATCTACCCCGAATCAATCGACAAGCATGCAATTATTAACAACCTACGCTTTAGTCCATTCACTCTCTCGAGTTGAATGTGTGAAAAAGGGTTTAGGATTCACTCTCTCGAGCTGAACACATGACAACCCAATACCCACAGACCATCAATTCAATAATTTTGGTTTTAAAACCTCTTTCTCGAGAAAGCCAAAAATACGAAGGTTGAACTGTATTTGCAATTACAATTCTTTAACTTAAACCAGAATTACTGATTGACATCACTTCTAAACAACAATTACACAAATAATTACAGACACCCATTAGCTAAATCAGCCCATAATCACATAATCACAGCCCAAGAATTGGGGTTTTAGCTAGACATCATAAAAAGATAGAAATCGTTACCATATTGTGTTTCCATCAACTGGGTATGATTAATTTCATCTTTACAGATGTCAAAATTGAAGAATCTAGAAGACCCACTTCCAATTTCTCAAAAATGGAAAACTTCAATTCTTCAAAGCTAAGGAAAAGTTGTCTCCAAAAACTCAGAGTTCAAAACTAAAATATAACTCTATTGAATGTTGAGAATAAAATTGATAATAAACAAAATGCTTGAAAATGTATTTATAGTAGCAAAAATATGCTGCGAAGAGGTATTCGGCGCAGTAAGTCGGAATTGCGGATTAACTCGGTGATCCGCCTTTTGGTCAGTTTCATCGCCTTTTTGTTTTGGCCTTCAGCATCCTCAAGTTCTGTAACTTTGGGAGATCCAACAATGCATCGCGAAACCACTCGGTGACATACCAACTGCTCATTTCTCTTGTCGAATTAATTTTCTCCTTCAGAGATTGGCACACTGGAACTTTAGGCGAGATTGTAGTTATTCGGTGACTCACCGAAAGGAATCGGCGATCACCAAGCCTTCATTTCTTCGTTCTTTCAGCTCACTTTGTTCCTTTTTGCAAATTAGTGTCCATGCTTTTTTTTCAATCCAAATACCTGGAAATCAAGGATTTTACATCAGTTATTGGCACAAAACAAGAATTTGAGGACACTAAATCATTATAAATAAGCCCTAAATGAATCCAAATTGTGGACTCATCCGAAAGCAACATGGAGTCTCGAGAAAGAGTTTGAAAAATGATTTGATAAAGAGTATAAGGGAACTAAGTAGTCCCAAATGTATCCTTTTGTTACATTGCGAAGAGAAATATGATTCATGATTAGTATGAGAGTTGAGTATTCCATCACTATATAAGAAGATGACATCTAGAAATGCCATAAATGTTTATGCAGTATGACTTCCCGATTTATAATATTCAGATCTTAATAAACATTTGTTTTAAACTATTTTTTTTAGAATGTAAAGCAGAGTTTGACTAGATGTTAAAGAGAAATATTGATTTCTAAATGATTTTATGAATTTAGAGAAACTTCAAAGCATTAAATCTTATAAGATGGTATTTTAAGTAATTACCTCTAAACAAACAAAATAGTATGTTTTATTCATTTGAGCACTATTATATATTACTGAAAGTAGTATTGAGAACTGATATGAGGATGAGTTCAGACAGCTCAAAATCCTCATAAACCATGTATGCCAACATGGGTAAAGGATCTTACTTTTTAGATGAATCCCTATTTTCTTAGTGGATCCACTTAGTGGAGATGTTCTATACCCCGACACGGTATAAGACAGTTTCGCTAGACTCTTACTCCTAGAATAGACTAACCAATATGTGCGGAAATGCTGAAGGGATCAAGAAGTTATTTGGGGGAAATGTGAAATCTCATGGCTACATAAGAAGTCATAAAAGACAAACTCGCAATTTGATCAAGTAAGGCATAAACATTAATAGAAAAGGATTTAATCATAACAGTGAGAACATCTGGCGAGGTCTCTTAATCCTGATGACTAGACATAGCATACATACTTTTTGAACTTATGCCTACTCCTGAAGTAGCACCCCTTGGTGCAGTCCTATATGGTGGGGGTGCCGAAGAAGTTTGGGCCCTATTGCACCCGTTACCCTGGTTCCACAATAGTAATTCCCTAGAAATCTGACCAGCCCTTCTACACTTGTAACAAGTATCTGTACAAACATGACATTTCCTTGGATAAAGCTTACCACACATACCACAGTGTGGGTTGCGAGTGTACACTTGTGCCACACTACTGTACGACGGAGAACCTTAAGCTTTAAAATTTCTGGGATTTCTTGTTCTTCTTATAATTCTTGTTCATTGGTACAAGCACACTAGCTGAAGATGGAGCATGCACATATGACCTTTGTTGGAAGGATGGACGATTTCAATTCCCATTCTTTTGCGTGATGACTCATAATTTGTTGTCTTAGCCCTCTTTTTGAGGAACTCTTCCCTATCTTTGAACTTGTTCTCCTCCACCTGTTGTACATGAATCATAAGCCTAGTTCTATCCATGTCCCCTATCAATATAGCTACATTCCCATCCTTATTAGATAAATAGGATTTCCTAGACACAAACAAACTCGTTATGCTTCTCATATCAGCCACAATCTCCGGAGCATAGAGGGATAGTTGAGTAAACTTGAGGTTGTACTCTTGCACACTCATAGACTCCTGATTTAGATTAAGAAACTATCTTACCTTGGCTTCCCTTAGTTCTTGAGGAAAGATGTGCCCTAAGAAAGTATTCTAAAACATAGTCCAACCTAATGGTGGTTCTCCTTCTCCTCTAGTCTCTTTCCACTGGTCATACCATATCATGGAAACACCCTTGAGCTGGTATGTATCCAAGTCAACACGCTCAGCATTACCAACATGCATGACCTTAAACACTTTCTAAAGGTGAACCATAAAGTTTTCTGGATCCTCATTGAGCTTTGACCCAGTGACTCCGGGATATTCATTCTTAGAAACTCTTGGAATCTAGGCGTATCAATCACATCCTGACAACCCACTCCATGGCGATCAACCTGCGATGTCACCACTTGAGTCAATATCTTAATTAATAGCATTCCTAAACTCAGCATTGGTGTCTTCTCTATGAGGGGATTGCATTCCTGGTGCATTAAGAGCTTATTGACCTTGAGGATTAGCAGGACGTCCTCGAACAGCTCTTCATGGAGGCATGATCTGAAAAGACATGCGTAAGTACGAGTTAGAAGAAACTTTTCTAGAGTTGAACTCTATCACACAAATATGAGTAAGAAGAAAATGAAAAGTTCCTAAACATCGTAGCTTGCTCATTATAGATATGGTGCGCTTCACATCGAGAAGAATAACTCTACTTGACATGACTTCATAGACACCCTAGGACTAAGGAAGACAATTGGACAGGATTTTCGCCGGTCCGATCTGATTCCGGTTCGATTCCCGTACCGGTAAGTTTGGTACCTATTGAACCGGTAAGAAACCGGTCTTATTGGTTACCAAAATGGGTACCGAAATAGAACTTGGTTTTTTTATCCGATTGATCCGGTTCGGTAAGACCCGGTTCCGATCTGATTGATTCGGTTCAACGGTCCATTTCCCATTTTAATTTTTTTTAATGTGAGCGTTAGAAATAGCCATTGGGCTGAGGCCCAAAACAGCTCAAATTGCCCCCCACCCCCCCACCCTTCTCTAACCCCTTAACACTATAAATATTCCCATATTCTTTCATTTAAATCACAAATTCACAAACTATTTCATTAACATCTTACAAAATCTATCAATTTTCAATCTCTCATAAATTCATAATTATTATTTTGTGATATTGACTTGGAGTTCGGATTTCAGAGATTTATTTGAAGTAAATCGGAAGCTTCAATTGGAATCTCTCAATTCCGGCTTTGGTTATACGTCTACTTTTACGTAGACGTTCGGTACATTCATTCCAACTTTAATTTTTTATTTGTTTATTAATTAAGTTATTTTTTTTGTTATATTATCTTTCTTGTTTTTCAGAATATTTAATTATTTTAAACTTGAACATGACTTCGGAAAGAAATAGTGGTAAAAGACCAATGTCGGAAAGAAAATATAATAGGGGAGGAGGAAGTAGTTCTAGTTATAAACATTTGTCACCTAGATTTAGAATTAATACTAATGATTATACTCATGTTGATGAAACTTCTTTTATGTCATGACCTATTGAATTTAATTCCGAAAATGAAGTAGATCATGAAACTTTAAATAGATGTTTTACTAATTTTGAGGAAGAATTAGATGAGGAAGTAGAAATAAATTACGAAAATGATGAGAACCCTACCCCTACTAGTCCGGCTACCGAATTACCGAAACAAGATGAAGTCCCCCCTTTACCTACTTTTTCAAAGGCCTTTGTACGTGTTGAAAGACCTTTAGTATGGAAATTTTTGGTACAAAATGAGGAAAAAACTGTTGTTACTTGCACGAAATGTAAATTGACCATGAAACATATGACTACGGGTACACAAGGGGGAACGGGACGACTAAGAACGCATTTGAGAAAGTGTAATAAAGAATTTGCTCGCCTAGATGATATAGAAAGGGATAATAGAAATGGAATACCCATACCTGAAAATTCTATGGGAGTTGGAGTTTCTAATATGGTTCAAAGTGTGTTAAATATGACTAACCCGGTTGACCGAAGCACACATCGCACATATAGTAAAGAAAAAGATCGTAGAAAATTAGCTTAAATGGTTGTTGTTTGTGGTTTACCTTTTTCATTTCCTTCACATCCTGGTTTTATTCATTATATTTGGGAATTGTATAACCCAAATTATGAAGGTATTTCAAGAAGTACAATTAAAAGTGATCTTTTTAAATATCAAAAAGAATATTGTCATTTTCTTCGTTGTTTATTTATTTATTATGATGGTTGATTATCTATTACTTCTGATATGTGACGTAGTCCTAATGGTAATGATTATTTTACAATTAATGTCCATTGGATTGACCATGAATGGAACATGCAAAAACGAATATTAGGGTATAAATATGTTGAAGAAACTAAAATCGGTTCTTATATAGCAACAAAAATAAGCTCTATTTTATAATTTTATGAAATATGTGATAAAATAATGAGTGTCACTTTAGATAATGCTTCTAATAATTTAAAAGAAATTGAATATTTAAAATGTATACTTTGTCCAATTTATTTATTATGATGGTAGATTATCTATTACTTCTGATATGTGACGTAGTCCTAATGGTAATAATTATTTTACAATTAATGTCCATTGGATTGACCATGAATGGAACATGCAAAAACGAATAAGTATGCACTAGTGAAATTCTTTATTTGAAATACTTGAAGTTTCTTATATTTATCATGAGCCGATACAATTAGTTTTTAATGCTCATAATGCGGACCCGAATTTAGGAATTGGCTATGAGGATTGGGAAAATACAAAAGAACTTATTGAATTTTTAAGTGGTTTTTATAAAGCAACAAATGTTGCTTCTGCTCAATATTATCCAACTATTTCTTCTATTTTAGTAAATATTTGTGTTATTTCATCTCAATTTACAAAATATAAAGGAAAAGATCTATTTAAATATTCACTTGCTTTTCTGATTGAAAAATTCAAAAAATATTTTTCCCTATTCCTTAAATGTATTTGACTGCTACTTCATTCAACCCAAATTACTAATTAAAAGGTGTTGAAAGAATAGTTGAAAAGATTTTTGCAAATTTTAAAATTAAAGATGATGAAACTCCTAGTATTGAAGATTGTAAAAGTAGCATATTTACAAAAGCTAGAGATTTATATAATACATATAAAGCTATGGAAAAAAATATTCCAATAGTTGAACCTCCATCTTGTAGGCCTAGAAGTGATGATATGGATGATTTTATGGATGATTATCTTGAGCTTGAATCCTCTACCAATAATTATTTTGATATATATTTCAATCAGGAACGGGAAAAGATTAGGCATGAAGAAGGACAACTTCAAGATCAAATATTAGTAAGGTGGAAGAATCATGAAAATCAATATCCGACCCTTGGTAGGGTTGTTTGAGATGTGCTAGTGATTCAAGCATCATCGGTCGCTTCGGAGAAAATCTTTAGTGCAGCGAGATTTATGATTGGAGATCATCGATATTCATTAGCAAAGGATAGTTTGGAAATATCCGTGTTGTTTATAGATTGGATCAATGCCGAAAGAAGAAATACTGGACTACCACAATTATGTAGCCAAATAGAAGACGATATAGATGAAATATTTGGCGATAATAGTGATGATGGCATGGAAGCAATGGAAGAAGAACGACAAATACAAGTTCCAAAAAAAAATTATTTTGAAATGATACAAAAGTTACGAACAGATTTTCAAAAAAAGCTTCAATTATTAGTACAATAATTAATATCCAATACCTAGATTATGTACTCTTTCTAGTATTTGTATTTGTACAATTTATTTATTTGAATAAATATACTGCTATTCACCTTGATTTTGTTTTAAAATAGTCTCTCATATTTAATCCAAGTCATTTGACAAATTTAATTTTCAACTATTTTAATATTAGTCTAATTTAAAATTTGAATTTTAAGGTTTAAACTTTAAATTCAATTTTAACTTTAAAGTCAATTTTAAACTTTAAAGTTTAAACTTAAATTCAATTGAAACTTTAAAGTTTAATGTTTCAAATTGAAGTTCTATAAAAAGTTAAAGAATAAGTTAATAAATATTTAATAATGTAATATTATTAGTATTAAATATAATAATTAATAATATATATTATATAATAATTAAAGTTACTAAATAAATAAAAAAATTACCGGTACATGACAATCATCCGGTAAGAACCGGTTCCGGTCCGGTCCAAATCGGTTCCTATCCGGTAACTACAGGACTGGGAGGAACCTTCAGAAAATTCTAGTAAAATCAATTTCGGTAAGACCCAGTTCCGGTAATTTAATCCGGTAACGAGGACCGATTCCGATATAACCGGTCATGTTGATCCGGTCCTATCCAATTGCCAGCCTTACCTAGGACTATTGAACTCAGTGCCCTAATACCAGGTTTGTCACGCCCTGATCCTACACACTAGATGTGGCCAGCACTCGAGAACCATTGTTGGTCCCCAAAAAAACCTTGGCCTAACTGACTACATAGTAGAAACTTGACTCAAGCAGATATATACTTTAAAACTGAATGAAATAATTACGTCAAAGTACTCAATTAAATTTTCTGAAAATACTAAATGAAAGCAGTAATAGAAAGGGACTATTTCTTCAATTCATTTTCACTTTTCTTTACTAAAGCATTATTCGGAAGGAAATCAATTATACTCTTCTCTATCTTACTTTCAAATAGTGTAACAATTGCTACTAGAAATACTTAGAATTAGAAAGAAATTGTTTTTGGAAATAATTAAATTTGGAAATTTTGACAAAGTTAAGCTAAGCTTGAGTTTTGGGTCAATTTCAAATGAAAATAACTCCTAGCTCAGGAATATTTAGGTGTGATACAAGATACTTTAGTAAAGATATTTGAATTATCTTTCCAACGCCACCGAGTTTGCTCATTTTTGAGTTCGTATTAGGGAGATATGCCTATTTGAAGTCGGGTTGTCTAGAAATGAAAAGTCAAAACCGAATTTTAGAAGGGTATTATAGTATTTTCACTACCCAATTAATTAAATTCGTTTTTGGTTATTAAATTGGGGTCTAAACTGATTGGACTCAGCTTATTCTTCATAAAAATAAGGTAGGGTTTTGAGAGAAGAGAAAAGAAGAGGAGAAGGAGCTTAGAATCGTCGCGTTCTAGAAGATTTTCTTGTGGATTTTTCCAAGGATTGATCCTTACGAGGTATGTGAGATCACATAGCTTTGGGTTAGTTCACCCACACACCAATCATGATTTAATTCAGTGAATTATGTTCTTGAAAGTATAGAAATTGAGTTCTTGATGGATTGTATTGAAGTTTCTATTTGGTTCTTGAAAGTGAATTCGTTGAGTAGATTCTTACATATTTTTGTTATGTAGTCGAATATGAGTGTTTGGAGAAAGAACCAATTGAACTTTCAGGGTTTAGAGTTTAAAAACGAGCAAGAAAAATCTATGTTTTTTGGGGAAGTGGTGTGGGGCGCCGCGCCAACCAGACCGCCCCAACTTGGTGTCTGAAGTTTGGGCTTTGGGCCGTCGCGCTAGCGAGTGCACCCCAACTCTACTTCTGAAGTTTACCCTCTGGTGCCCTGCGCCACTCAGAACACCAGGGACGCCAGATCCTCTACCTTCTCCCACTTCTTTCCATTTTGAGTTCCCAAGCAACGTACCTATGTTTTCTAGTTTATTTCTACACTCTAAGGTACGTCTAAACATCATGAAATCATCCATAAATATGAGATCATCAACCTTAAATCCATAATTCAATTCAAGGAAAGTTAAGAGTCAAGTCCAGAGAAATTCATAGAGTTTTCCAAAGTCTTTTACAAACGTTTTAACTTTGTTTTAAGGATTGAGTTTTGAGTCGAGTAAGGAGTTAGAGCAAAGTTCATTTCTTCAAAAGATTATACAGGAACTAAGTATTCCCAAGAGTTAAAATGTTTTCACATTTAAGAAAGAAAGGAAACACCGATTTCTAAGAGAGATTTTATGTTTGTTTTTGAGTAACTACCTCAAATCACAGAAAAAGTTTTGGTTTTAAACATATGAGTTGAGTATATTTTGGCAGTAGTAGAGTAGTGTTGATCCCTGATATGGGGACGAGTTCATAATAACTCAATTTTTCAAAAACCATATAGCCATCGTGGGTAGAAAGGATCATACTTTTTAGATGCCACGTTAATGCTTTTTTTAGCATAGCTAGTGGATCCACTAAGTTGAGGCGTTCTATATCCCAGAAATTGATAGGACAGTTCTGGCAGCATGGGCGAGACACTGTATCATCACATTAGCTCATAGTTATGGTTGTCGATTAGAGAAACTCCCATATATTTATATTAATTTATTATATGAGTAATGTTGAGTTCTTATTACTATTTTAAATGCTTTATATAAACTGCACCTCTACTGTTGTTTTATTTTGCATTTGAGTTGAGTAAAGTTAAGGTAAGTTTTCTTTTCAAATTCATTTCATGTTTATGTGGTGTTTAGATTTCCCCTCGCATGCTCATACATTTAATGTACTGATGCCATTTGGCTTGCATCATTTTATGATGCAGACACAGGTAACCAAGATCAGCACCCAATGCCTCGTTGATCTAGTTGAGCACTTAGAGTTAGTTGGTGAGCCTCTTTGCTTTCTGGGGGATTCTCTTTTTATTGCTTTGATTAGTTAGTTCATTAGGATGTTGTGGGCTTTTTCCCGACGTTCATCTCAGTTGTTAGAGGCTTCATAGTAAGTTAGTTAGTTCATTTGTCATTATCTTGTAATTGACTTATGTTCAGATTTGAGTTGCCACTTTGGCTAAGTTAAATTTTTATTTATAAAACATTCTGAGTTTAGTTTGAGATAGTTAAGTTATCTTGCATTTTAATTCTCTTTTTAATGCTTAAAGTCTACCGCTGTGAGTTTAACCAGGCCAAGGGTTCGCTTCGGGCCAGCAATGGTTCTTGAGTGCTAGTCCCGCCCAGGGTTTAGGCTCGGGGAGTAAAATACTTGTTATCAGAGCACAAAGTTCAGGAGTCCTAGGAAATCTATGTAGCCATATTTGTAGAGTCCTAGTTATCGGTATGAAGCGTACCACTTCTATAATTATGAGGCTGCAACATTTAGGACCTATCTCACTTCTTTCATATTCATGTCGTTCGATAGAGTTAATTTCTATAAAGTTTCCTTCTAGCTCGGGCTGGTGCGTGTCTTTCAGTTGATAACGCCTCTATGAAGAGCTGTCAGAGGTCGTCCTGCTAGGAGGAATGTCAAGGAACAAGAGGTACCTGATGCACCTGAAGTGCAACCCCAAGGAGAGGTCACCAATATTGAGTTCAGGGAAGCAATCATAATGTTGAGTCAAGCGGTGACCAATCAAGCTGGTCAGAGAGAGAACCGACAAGAAGTGAATGATACTTCAAGAATCCGTGAGTTTCTAAGGATGAATCCTCCAAGCTTTATTGGTTCAAGCACTACTGAGTATCTGGAAAAAATTGTTGAAGAACTGCAAAAGGTATTTGAGGTTATGCACGGTGTCGATGTTGAGCGAGTGGAACTAGCTGCATATCAACTAAAGAGTGTTGATAGGACTTGGTTTGACCAGTGGAAAAAGGGTAGAGATGAGGTCGCACCAATTTTGAGTCGAGCTATGTTTGAGGAGGCTTTCTTGGGGTGTTTATTTCCTCATGAACTGAGAGAAGCCAAGGTATGAGAATTCCTTATTCTTAATCAGGATTCACTAAGTGTTCGGGAGTACAATTTGAGGTTCACCCAACTTTCCTGATATGCTCCGGAGATGGTTGCAGATATTAGAAGTAGGATGAGTCTATTTGTTGCTGGGATGTCTCGTCTGGCAAGTAAGGAAGGCAAGGCAGTGATGCAAATAGGGGACATGGATATAGTGAGACTTATGGTTTATATGTAGAAGGTTCAGGAAGAGAAGCTGAGGGATAGAGAAGAATTCAGAAACAAGAAAGCTCAGATAGGAAATTAGTCCGGACAGGAAAGGAGTAATGTGAACCTGTCTTCCTTTCAACATAAACAAAAGGAACCGCCTCCATCATATGCTAGTACATCTGCTAGTGCACCTGCACCAAGGAACAAAGGTTAGTATAATAGTCAGAATTCGCAGAACATATGAGCTAGACATGAGCAGTCTCAGGGTAGTGTGGCATAAGGAGGTAACGGGTTCCTGCATATGCTAAGTGTGGTAGGAACCACCCAGGTAAGTGTCAGGATGGCTCCACTGGTTGTTTCAAGTGTGGTCAAGAGGGTCACTTCCTGAAAGAGTGCCCTAAGAACCAATAGGGTAATGGGAATCAGGGCAATAGAGCCCAATCTTCATAAGTTGCTCCACCAGATAGAGTTGCATCTAGGGTAGCTAATTCAGGTACTGGCGGAGCAACAAATCGCCTATATGCTATCATCTAGGGTAGCTACTTCAGGTACTTGAGTCAGTGGGAATCTAGGGTAACATTGTTTTCGGTGACGGGATTAGAATTGACACTCAGAAGATAGAGGTAGTGCAGAATTGGCCTAGACCCACATCTCCAACTGATATTAGGAGTTTCTTGGGGTTGGCTGGATTTTATAGAAGGTTCGTAGAGGGGTTCTCATCAATTTCATCCCCTTTGACCAAGTTTACTCAGAAAACAGTGAAGTTTCAATGGTTTGAAGCTTGTGATAAAAGCTTTCAGGAAGTAAAAACTAGGTTGACTATTTCCCAGTATTGACATTACTAGAAGGTACACAAGGCTTTGTTGTATATCGCGATGTGTCCAGAGTTGGTTTGGGTTGTGTGTTAATGAAGAATGGCAAAGTTATAGCTTATGCCTCTAAACAAGTGAAAGTTCACGAGAAGAATTACCCAACCCATGATCTCGAGTTGGCTGTCGTGGTATTTTATTTGGAAATATGGTGTCACTATCTTTATGGTGTTCATGTGGATGTGTTCACCGATCACATGAGTCTTCAGTATGTGTTTAGTCAGAAAAACCTTAATCTCAGACAACGAAAGTGGTTAGAGTTACTCAAGGATTATGACATGAGTATTATTTATTACCCAGGTAAGGCTAATGTTGTTGCTGATGCATTTAACAGGTTGTCTAT
>JAJOOO010080443.1:0-20146 GCA_029582685.1 Solanum piurae
GAAAGAATAAACCACAATTCTCCGGCCTCCACGGCGGCTCTTCCAAAGTTCCTAAGCTAGAGGAAAATTTATATTGTGTCTTGTATCTTGGTTCTTGGCTCCCCTCAAGAATAACTTTTGATGCCCTATTTATAGATATAGAAACCCTAAATAAAATAATTGCGTCCAAATTAAATTAGGAAATCAAAACCCAATTAAATTGGGTTTTCCACTTTTTTTCTGTGTTACTGGAAACACGCCGCCGCCTCCAAATATTTATGTCTTCAATACTTGCCACGTGGCAGTGGCTGGAAATTTGAATTGCAAATTCTCGCTGTTTTTTTCCCCATATATACAATTATATTATTTTATTAAATTTAATTCATTAAGTTGTCTGCTTGATTTCCTTCTTCAACTTTCCATCTTTAATTCGTTTTAGCTCCAAACTTCTTCATTTTTTCATCAATTTAATCCTACAAATAAAATACACAATTTAGCACAATTCATAAAATTTATGCTCATAGAGGAAAAATATAAATACTAAATGTGAGGCGAATAATGATTAAAAATATGTATTTTGACCTCACATCAGACACAACCCATATAAAAGCTAAACATAAAAGAAAGACATAAAAAGGAAAGGGTTATCAAGTCCTCGATGCTATGAGGACTCACCAAAACTTCTCTTCTTGATCTACTATGACATTGCCACGAGGATGGAAGTCAATATCGTCGAACCCTACATTTGATAAGAATGTAGGAAAAAGTATGTGTTAGTACAATAATGTATAAAATATGATGGCTAGCATAAATCATCAACATAAGCACATAGAAGGCATTAGTCAATACAAGACATATACCATCATCATAAGAAGTAATAACATAAGTCATAAGTAGAAGAGACATCATCATAAGACATACGCTATAACCATAAGAGACAATAATCATAACTAGTGAGCGTTAGAGATAACATCATAGTCATAGGCATAATCAATACATTTAAAAAAACATAATGTAAGAGAAACACTTCATAAGTCAGCTCAAGGCAAGCTTGTACAATGTATGGATAAGACCCCATAATCACACCCATGCTAAGCAAGTAACTTTAAGTTCTCATACATATTTATGAATCTTTTGATCTCATCTTTAGCTTATTTCTCATAGACAAAGGAATATTCACCTTTAGTCAAACATATAAAGGAAGGCAACTATAGCAACAATCCAAGCTAACCATACAACATACAAGTAGTCCTCATATCAAGACATACTTTCAATACTTAACAACATATAGATCATCACATCAGAGAACATACCATAATTACCTTCAAAGCATACTTGTACAATGTATGAATAAGACCCCATAATCCCACCCATGCTAAGCAAATCTTCTTAAGTAATCATAGTTCATAATTCATATTCTTGTTGTGGGAATAAGTCTTAACCGACATAGACCATGTGAGCTTAAAATGGAATTCGGTGTCTACCCCACACCAATAAGGGGTTGCTCTACTTGCCTAAGGTAGAACCACATTCTTAGCTTAGGTGGATCCAATAGCTAAGTAACCTACAGGGGAAAAAAGTTTAAGGGATAAGGAGATTGCTACTAGAAACCCGGACTCAACTAAGGTAGAAGGTTTCCATCTCATGAGATACATACTTAGGGAACCCTGAGTCAACTAGCGTAGAAGGAACCCATTTGGAAAGCCGGACTCAACTAGTGTAAAAGCTTTCATTGGGAAGTCAGACTCAACTAGTGTAAAAGATTCCATATCATATTCAATATCCACTCGGTTCTAGGCATTAATTCCCATTAAGTTCATATTAAGTCTTGACTTAAGTTCATATTCATGGAAGAATGTCTTGACACTCAATCCAACATAACTCATACTATATCTCATTAGATCATGCGTGAGAATATTCTTTCACCGTCCATGTCTACATATAGATTCAATAGGTGAGAAAGCCTTTCAACCTTAGAATCACTGTATTGTGATAAAACCTTTCACATTATATCATATTCATGCATAAGTGTATATGAGAATAACCTTTCAAGAACACAACAACTAGATCATGAGCATATTCACTTTACTCTCGAAGTGTTTTTAAAGCATGTACATAACCTTCATAAAACATGCATAATATCATATCTTTCCCTTTCAAGGGACAAAACTCATATCAAATCAACACATCTAGAATGAGTAGATTAGACATGGATATAATCATAATTCAAGTAGTTTAATTACTACAAGAATAATCTCATTACCTCCTTGAGGTTCAAAACTTACTTTCAATCATCACACTTAGGGTTCAAGCACTAGACATGGATATCATCCTAACTCCTGTGATTCTATCACTTTATGCATTCAAGCACTAGACATGGATATCATCCTAACTCATGTGATTCTATCACTTCATGCATTCAAATATTCATGAGGTAGATTAGGTGGGTAAAGTCCTTCCACAACAATTCTATCTAATAATCTACCATCATCATTAAGCTTCACTATCAAAGCCTTAACATTAATAATTCAACATATTAGCTTTTACCCTCAAGGCCCTAGATATGACATTCATACTACAAGCCTTACTCTCAAGCAATACTTCACATGGTCATCATATATACCTAGTTCTCAAGACAATCTAACCAAACGCTTCATTCTTAAGAAATTCTAACCACATATCATCATCTAAACTCAATCTCAATACTACTAAGCATGATTCATCACATAAGCCCTAATCTAATCAATTCATGTCTACAAGCTTCACTTTTAAGTAATTCATAACTAGGTGTTCTACTCTCAAGTAATTCATAAAGTAATTTATCAATCTTAGAAGATCACATCTAATCCCTCAATAAACAACCATTATCCACTTAATTGGATCAACATACAACAATATCCACAATATATGAAGGAACCCTAACAAGAATCGGGGATTCATCTTCACAATA
The DNA here is from genome assembly GCA_029582685.1 of Solanum piurae. NCBI lineage: Eukaryota > Viridiplantae > Streptophyta > Magnoliopsida > Solanales > Solanaceae > Solanum > Solanum piurae. The sequence continues at coordinate 2,930 of JAJOOO010080443.1, forward strand.
GGGGGAAACATGGGGCTTCATGGATGAAAGAGATCCATGAATAAATAAACCATCATACCTCGATTATAAAGACTAGAAAGATTGAAACAATGGAGTTCTGACCTAGCTTGACCTTCTTCTTCTTCTTCTTCTTCTTCTTCTTCATCTTCTTCTTCCTAAAGAGAGGATTTTTTAGAGGGAATTGGGTTTCTTTGGGGGGGTTAGAAATAATGATTCAGGATGACTTAATTAAGGATCTAAAGTATTTATATAGGTCTATACTCTAGCAAAATGACACAATTTAATTTGTAATTAATTCCGAAAAGTTTCATAAAGCCCTCACTTAATCATTTAAAATAAGGTCACTGCCTCACCCACAAAACCACGCCCACGGGGTGTGCTGGTCAATCGTGGGTTTATTTGTTGGGGCCTATTTTTAGGACCCTGACCCACAACCCCTCACCCAAGGGGCGTGGATCCCTCCGTAGGTCTACTATTTTGGGGCAGATTCTAGGGTCCTCCTCAAGGGTCCTTGGTTGGTCCTTGAGGGATTGTACCTTGATGTTCTAACCCGAAACCCTTCATTTTAAGTACGGGGAGTCATTCACGACTCTAACCCTCACGTCAAGCTCTAGTTTAGCCTACTAGTTTCTGGGGTGTTAGAATATCTCCCCCTTGGGAACATTCTTCCTCGAATGACGATCTAGACACCATACGGAAGTAAAGACTCAAGTCTAGCAGCCCATCATGCATGCAACATCAACATAATGCATAATTCAAATGAGGTAATATCAACTCCTTCTCAAACATAATCAATGCATCGCGAGGGAGTAGGAACTACATCTAACAACCCATTATGCATGAAAACTCAACATTTTACATGCTCATAGGAGGAACTACCTTCTCCAACTAAAAGCATGCTCAACACAACTTCATGGATCCCTTATGCAACATATTTTCAGAAAGAACAACTAAAACATGATCAACAAGTCACTTCATGGAACCTATATGCAATTCTTACTCAATCCACAACAACATGAGGAAAATAAATCATGCAACTCCAATTTCTTTCAAAACACAAGTTTTCATGAGCATGCACCACATCAGGAAATCATGGAAACATCAAAAACATACATGACTTCACATAAAAGGCAAACCATGAGGAACTCATCATTTAAATGCTAAAGGAGGAATAGAAGGAAAAAGAATGAGGATATCGGGACATCTTATTGGTCTCAAATTCCCAAGTAGCACCCTCAACTAAAACTCTTACTACAAGACCACTCCTCAACATCTCCATGGAAATAACTTCCTTGTTCTTCTATTTCATAACTTGCTGGTCTAAGAACCCTACCGGTATTTCTAAATTAGAGAAATTCTCATTAACTCCTAGCTCTTATTAAGGAATTTATGTCGGATCTCCAACACCCTTCTATAACCAAAAGACATGGAAAACCGGATACGCTGGTACCACTTATTAAGCAACTCTAGTTCACAAGCAACCTTACCAACTCCACTCAAGATCTTATATGAGCCTACAAAACCAGGACTAAACTTCCCAAACTCACTACACCTCTCAAGGTGAGAATTTCAAGTCAACCCTTATCATGAACATCAAGAACACTCAACGACCTTGATATCTAAGCACATCATCTCCCCCTTGGGAGTTAGCCTTTACGGACTCTTCTAAGCATCATTTCTTTCAATTCTAAGGTCGGAGCAAGTCATCACTAAACTTTCACATCCATCATACAAGATGATTCTAAACAATGGTGGATTACACTTCTACCCTTTTTCTACTTACTCAACACATCTACGCATTACTTATACATCCTATTCATCAAATCTATCCACATACCCTAAAACTCACAATGACTAAATTGGGTTCTACAACCAATACACATAACCATAATACAACCCATTCATACTAAAGACAACATCAAGGTCTATCATGCCAAGTCTATCAAGTCACAAAAGACAAGCAACACCGGAATATAAATAAGCATCAAACACATATTGGGAGCAACATTTGGAGTACTTTCTCGTTCACTTCTAGCTTGGAGAGCATAGAACATAACTTGCTTTGGGGCATTCGCTCCCGAACCAACTGGACCGGATGAAGGGTAGGGTTGATACCTACGACGACTATCCCCTTCATTTCTAGCAACCGTAGGGCAATGTCTTATCTTGTGACCCAACTCACTGCAACCAAAACAAATGTTGGAACCCGCTAGGCATCTACCCACATGTCTCCTATCACACTTAGCACAGGAAGACCATAGGGACTCACTACAAATTCCTTGCGGTTTAGGGTTAGACACCCTATCTTCACTATTCTTAGGAGCATTAGAGTAATATTGTCTGTAAGACCTTTGTCGATTCCTAGAACGATCGTGTCCATCGGACCTCACATGAGAGAATTCACCATCATCATTTCTAGACCGCTTTTTCTCCCTAGTTATCCCTTCTAGTTTCTCTTCCTCAATATGTTGAGCATAAGCCATAAGACAAGAAATATTCATTTCATGATCAATCATGGACATACGACAGTCTTTCACTACTAAATCGGACAATCCCAACACAAACTTACTCATTCCCGACCTAAGATTGGACACTAAAATTTGAGCATACTTAGACAATTGGGTGAACCTCAATGCATATCCCTTAACACTCATATCACATTGCCTAAGGTTAATGAACTCAAGCACTAAAGCTTCTCTCATCTCTAAAGGGAAGAACATATCTAGAAAAGGACTCTTGAACTTCTCCCACTCTATGGGACCCACTCCTACCAACCTAGCCTCTTTCCATTGATCATACCATATTTATGCAACATCCCTCAATTGGTAAGTGGCTAATTTCGCTTTCTCTACCGGAGTCCTTAGAGACGTTATCTATAAACTCTTGAGGATGTTCCTCTATCTTTGACCCATAAAATTTTGGAGTTTCTATCTCAGCCTGAGCCAACATTTGAAAACCAAACCTAAACTTCTCATTTGTTACTTTCTCCTCCAAAGGGTCAATTGGAGCTTGAGGAGAAAATTCTTGATCCACATTGTCTTTCTCATTCCTTATAACGTTAGCCCTTGTAGTGGTCATATCCTAAAAACCATCGGGCACGGATTAGGAGAAATACCTAATAGAGTTAAACTCTATGGCACGACTTAGAGAAAGAAGAAGTAAAGTTTCCTATACATACAATAGCCTTATATTCATAAATGTGGTGCGCTTCACATTTATTAACAAGACTCTACTAGACATGGTTTGAGACATCCTAGAACCATTCTAAACTGTGTGCTTTGATTACCAAGTTTGTCACGACCCAGGGGTACCCCCTAGATGTAATATGACACATACAACCCCAAAGGACCCCATGTAAGCCACTTAGCATATCACAACATAAGATAATAGAAAATTAGAGAAATTTCAAACATTTTTCAATACAATCAAAGTTTTGGAACATGAAGCGGAAGTCTATTACACTTGTCTCAAACCATCTAATACTTGAAACGAATTAGGGATACAACCCATACAAAATATAAACATAAAAGAAACAAATAAAAAAGAAAGGGTGATCAAGTCCTCGATGCTATGAGGACTCACCAAAACTTCTCTTCTTGATCTACTATGACATTGCCACTAGGATTGAAGTAAATATCGTCGAACCCTACATTTGATAAGAATGTAGGAAAACGTATGTGTTAGTACAATAATGTATAAAATATGATGGCTAGCATAAATCATCAACATAAGCACATAAAAGGCATTAGTCAATATAAGACATATACCATCATCATAAGAGGCAATAACATGAGTCATAAGTAGAAGAGACATCATTACAAGACATAGGCTATAAGCATAAGAGACAATAATCATAACTAGTGAGCATAAGAGATAACATCATAGTCATAGGCATAATCAATACATTTAGAACAACATATATCCTTCACGTCACCCTATACGGGCCGTTTAGTGGTCCATGGCCTATTAAGGGCATCGTGAGACCATCCAAGAATGCCCTAGATAGGTCTCACTTTGAGGGTGCCTTAGACGGCCCGTGGTGACATGTACAAACTATCTAGAGGTCCATACAAGTCACCCAGACAATGAGGTTACACTCTAAGGTCACTGTGAAAGATGACGAATACCTAGGCAATCCGTCAATCTTCACACGTACCGTGAAGTTGTCTATGAAAGGGACTTATTAGGTTTTCAGTTTTGTGTCAAATTCAAATGATCATATCTTTTAGTACAAAATGAATTGGATGTCCCATGACCTATCAAATTAAAGGCCTTTTAGTCCTTTTTCCAACGCCCCAAATTTGCTAATTTCGAGCACAGAGTAAAAATTTATGCTTATTTTAGTGAATCACTATAGGGTAGGGCAATATTACGATCTACTAGATGGGCCATGATTCCTTAGACGGTTCGTGAAGCCCTTATTCACAGTTACCTCATCAGTTCTAAGTGAGGGTTGTATTGGTCTTTTCCCCTATGCTTTTGGTACTTTAACTACGTTATTTGGTACTTAAACTACGTCATTTTACTTTGTCTAAGCCAAGTTAATTAGTCAGAAACCTCCTAAAACATTAATTCTCCTAAAATCATCAGACTTAGAAAGTAAAGAAGATAAAGAGGCGATCATTTTCTCTCATGAACAAGAAGAGCTCTCATTTAAGTTCTTTTCCAGGTATGTGGGATATCACTTGCGGTTTCTTGTTACCCATTAGTTCCCTAGTATTTAATCAATTGTTCAGCTTCTCCATAAACGGTTCAGAAAAATCTTACGAATCCATTGGAATTTAGATGTTATAGTTTGTATGATGTTAATTACGTGTTTCTTGGAGAATTAGTACAGTACTATGTATAAAACTCAGAAACCCTAGCTCATGTTAATTATTCGTATTTCATGAAATACACTTGCTAGGCAGATTGTCAGACAATCATTCTTCAGAATTTGAATGTCATACCTTTCAGTATATGTAAGATACATTCTAAGATAATTATGAGTATTTTGAGCTATTAAGTATTATAGTTGCATTCTTAGCATTATATTTAGTTTGGAGTAAACTTAGCACCAAGTTGAACCAGGGTTCAGTGTACCCTCAAGTCCTAAAACTACATGCCTTCGTAGGTTTATAAGTACCCTCTGTTGGGCATCAGTTTTAGTGATCAAGGCACAGTCATGCCTTTATACCCTGGCAAGGTATATTGGGTCCTCTTGATGGGGCGTATACATCGGACGACAAATTTAGCTCACATGTTTTATGTCGGTTAAAAGTATCTCCCACAGTCACATTCATTTCGCATTGTATTCAGTATTTATTTCAATATTAGTTTAGAATGTTATATATTCATGATTAGTACTTGGTCATTGCATCCAGCTAGGTTTTCAAATATGCTTTAGTATATCTATTTTCCTTGTTCAGCTTAGCCTATGCAGACTCGGTACATTCAAAGTATTGATGCATACTTTTGCGCTACATTATTGTATGATGTAGGTTCTGGCACTCAACATCCAGACCATACTTAACTCGACTTCCAGTCTGTACTCAACAACTTCAGTGGTAAGTCCACATAGTTTGAGGACCATAGACATGTTTTACCTTTCAGTATTCACTTTTCAGTTTCAGCCTTGTTAGAGTTAGCTGGGGACTTATCCCAGCAACTCAGATCAGTTAGAGTCTTTGAGGCACAGATTAGATTCAGCTTGAGTTGGTAGTGTTGTTTTCAGTCACCACTATACTCTTCATATATTTTATATATTGGGTTTTTCCCCATTTCAGATATTGAACTATTTTTATCTTCCACATAGTGAATGTTTTAATCGAACTTGTACAGATATGTCACGCCATGGGTTAGCTTGGGGGCACTGGTGATACTAAGCACCGTGTTGCGTCTAGGTTGTAGCCTCGAGGTATGACAGCTCCCTTCGATCATAATTTTTTTGCCTAAATTAGACCATTCTTTCAAATCACCAAATTCACCTTCCCCTGGAAAATTGTTAACCTTTGTTTCGGCCCTGGTTGCTCCTTGGACATCGTGCACCTCAACTCAGGCTTTTAGCCTGAGTTGAGGGTGGTTATTTCAGAGAGAAATGTTGACCTTTGTTTTGGACCTAGTCCCTGTTTGTACGTTGTGTACCTCAACTTATGCTAAAAAAATTAGTTTAGGGTGGCCATTAGAGAGGGAAACAAGAAGATGAAAGGGGTATGAAAAAGAGTTGGGTGGTGAGAAAAGAGATAATAAAGGATTAAGATGGTGTGGCAGCTTTATGAAAATAAAAGAATAAAAATGCTGAAGAAAAGACTTGAATCAAAAAAGAAATATGAAGAAAAGCCACACTGGACCGTTAATTACCAAAGGAGGAGAAAAAGAAAGAAAAATGTGATACCCAGATTGGTTGTAAATGAAGAAACTAGTCAATGCAATGTAAAGGAGGGTAGAAAAGTCACTGTGAATCCACATATATCATACCTGATTCTAAGCCTATATTATAAGCTAAGAAAGTCCTAAACTGATCTGGATTCATTAGTTTTAAAAGACTAAGGGTAGAAAATGAGGAAAAGCCTATAGTATTGTGCATATACTGTATTAATTCAATACTGAGTACGAGTGTATATTAAATCCTTAAAAAATTTGAACTATAACTCAAATTATGTGTGAACAAAGGGACTTTTTTGCGGTAAGGGTACAAGTTACATTAACCTATGATGGTCAGTCAAGAAATACTAAAACAAGAACACCAAAGTAATTTAAGTGATAACCAACCTTAATTTCAAACAATCGATCTTCAACAATTAGTCATAGCCACAGCCCCAGATCAAGGAAAAAAGAAGAAGAGAAGAAGAAGAAGAAGAAGAAGAAGAAGAAGAAGAAGAAGAAGAAGAAGAAGAAGGAGGAAGAAGAAGAAGAAGAAGAAGAAGAAGAAGAAGAATGAATGAGAAGAAGGAGAAGAATGAATGAGAAGAAGGAGAACAATAAGAAGAATAAGGAGGAGGAGGAGGAAGATAAGGAAGAGGAGAAGAAGAAGAAGAAAGAGGAGGAGGAGGAGGAGGAGGAGGAGAAGAAGAAGAAGAATAGGAGGAGGAGGAGGAGGAGGAGGAGGAGGAGGAGGAGGAAGAGGAAGAAGAGAAAGAAGAAGAAGAAGAAGTGGAAGAAGAAGAATTGACGACTTTGTATCTAATGCCTCATAATAATTATTTTTATGGACTATTTATAGATGTAGAAAACTCTAAATAAAATAACTAAGTCCAAAACAAATTAGGAACCCAAAACCAAAACGAATTGGAGTTGTTGTACGCGTGTCGGTTTGGCGTCAGATGCTCGATCTTTTGTGATGCATTCAAAGCCTGCCATGTGGCAGCAATGTTTTCACTTTCCAAATTGAAATTTGGAATTCGCACTTAATAGATTATATAATATTATATTGAATTTAATCCATCAAGTTGTGTGCTTGATTTCCTTTTACAATCTTCCATCTTTAATTCATTTTAGCTCCAAACTTCTTTAACTTTACATCAATTTACTCCTACAAATAAAATACACTATTTAGAACAATTCATAAAATTCATTCTCAAAAGAGATAAATAAATATACTAAATGTGAGGCAAATAATGATAAGAAAATATATTTTTGGACTCACATCAACACCCCACACTTCAACTTTTGCTTGTCCTCGAGCAAACATTAAAGCTCATCTAAAAATAAATCAAATTAGGAATGTCATCACTTTGGTTGACACAAACAATTAGGTTATACAAAAATTTCAAAATGTCAAGTAAAATTCCCGCTCATTATGCAAGACATCCAAATAAACAACAAACCTCTAACCTCCTAACCTCAGAGAAGGACTTTGAACTCATCAAATTAAAGTTTGCTCTCCTACTCTCATCAAAGAAAGTTAATAAAATCACCTATCCTTCATGAAACAAGTACCCTCGCAAGAAAAACAGTTCACACACTCAATTCAAAAGATTGAATATAAATTAAGGACTTAGCATCAAAGAACAACTCACACTCACGCACATGTATGCACAAAGAACCATATGATTTGCCCATTATGTACATCTCCACTAATTAAGCAAGTTCGAATAGAATCAAATAATGACTTACACTACCTTAAGCACTTTGCACTTTAAGACTTTTTCACCCATTATTTTCTTCTCTTTATTTTCAGCCTTCACTTCAACAATTATTTCACAAGTAATTCTCATCATCTCAGGAATGCTTCAATAACATTTTCCTTTCAAGGATTTTTTTTCATAGGATTTTTTTCATGTCACATTCTTTTGTTCTTCTCTTTCTTTTTTTCATCACATTCTTTCAAAGAGAGTTTTTAAGTACTTTGTAGGTATCATTGATTATATTTTCACTCAACCATCCCTTTTTATTAAGAATTAACAATTAGAATAAGGCTATGCTATAATGCTCAAGGAAGCAAGGTGCAAAAACTAGGGACTCAACAAAAGAGTTAAGGGCGAAATATGGCTAGCAACAAAAGGCTACAGACTCAAAATGGCTAACCAATGATATAATATTTGAAAAACCTAAAATTCACAAGACAAATCAAAGAAAACCTATTATCAACTCCTAAACAAAGCAACACTTTTTATTTCGCTTCAATAACATGTAGGAAAAGTTATAGACTAAGATGCAAAACATTGAATAGGAAAAAGTTCACCACACATAGCACAAGTATCAATCAAAATGGATCAATTCCATTTCTAAGAGAGACAGGATCATAACAAACTACACAATAACATAAGCTATATAGAAAGTCACAACCATGAGCTTAGGTGTCAAAGAGTCTGCTATTTCCTTATCAATCAAGCATTAACTAGAAAGTACAACTAAAAAATTAGGCCTAAATAGCAAGTATCACACCACTCAAAAGGGTATTTTCTTTTCTCTCCAAAAAAAATTAAAAGAAAACTTATTCCTAAAAAATGAAAGACACTCGATTTAAAGGGACTATCCTCAAGAAAAGAATCGAAAATAAAAGCCAAGAAACTCATCCTTAAAAAAATGAAAAGACACAATAAAATAGTAAAAACTAGGAATTCATTCCTCCGCCCCATACTAAAAAAATATGCTATATCCCCAAAGCATCCAATAAAATTTAAAATAAGGGTTAGGAAAACTCCCTGATGTCTTTAGGCCTAGCTAGTAGCATGTTCTTTTAATTTTTTGTCACATATTACTAATTGAAAGAACTAGGAAGAAGTTAAAATTTGGAAATAGTCATTTTTGGAAAGTATATAAAAATTTGGAAAATTGTGAAGTATGTTAAGTTGAGTTTTTGGTCAACTTCAAACGACCATAACTCCAGCTCAGAATGATTTAGGTGTGCTTCCAGATATCATAGGAAAGATCTTGGAATAATATTTCCAACGCCGCCAAATTTTCACGATTCCGAGTTTGTATGACTGACATATGCCCTTTGGAAGTTGGGTTGTTTGGAAAAGGAAAGTCCAATCCGGATTTTGGAAGGATAGTTTGGTCTTTTCCTTACCCTATTATTTTATTTCATTTTTGGTAATTATATAAAGGTCTAAACTTAAATTGGTTAGTTTATTCTTTTGAAATTAGAGTTAGGGTTTTTGGAGAAAGAACGCAAGAGGAGAGAAGCGGAGAAAAGAGCCAAATATCATCGTTCGTAAGGTTTTTCGCTTGTGGATGCATCAAGGGGTGATCCCTACGAGGTAGGTGAGAGCGCTGGGTTAGTTCACCCACGCGCCAGTCATGATTCAATTCAGAAAAGTTATATTGATTTGAAAGTAAATCATATAGGCTCTTGATGAAATTCGTTTAAAATCTTGTGGGTTCTTGTTGTTGAAGTTTCTTGAGATTGAATCATGTATTTAGGTGTGAATTCGAGTTAAATCTTTCATATATTGGGGGTTTAGTAGATTCTAAGTGTTTGGGGAAAAAACCATTGGAGTTTAGAGGGTTGAGAGTTGAAAAATGAGCAAGACAAATCGTAGAACACCTGGGAAAAGGGTGGGGGCCCACGCCAGCCAGCACGCCCCAAAAGGATCTCTAAAGTTTCACCCTAGGGTTCCGCACCAGCCAGCACACCCCAGTTCAGGCTCGAAAGTTTGCCTTCTGGAGCCCTGCTCCTCTCAGAGCGCTAGGGACGCCAGTTATTCCCATTTCTTTCCCAACTTTCCGTACTAGTTCCATACCAATGTACCTATGTTTTCTAGTTGATTCCAACACACTTAGGTACGTCTAAACATCATGAAATCATCCATAAATATGAGATCATGAACTTTTAATCCATAATTCAATTCAAGAAAAGTTAAGAGTCAAGTCTAGAAGTTAAGAAGCAAGTCAAAAGAAGTTTATAATGTTTTCAAAAGTCTTTCACAAACGTTTTAACTTTGTTTGAAGACTTAAGTTTCGAGTTAAGAAAAGAGTAAAGATTTGAGTTCATTTCTCAAAAAAGCTATAAGGGGACTAAGTATTTCCAAGAGTTTAAAATATTTTCACATTTGAACAAGAAAGGGAAACACCGATTTCCAAGAGAGCTTTTAAGCTAAAGTGTTGAGTAATTATCTCACACCAAAGAAAGAAGTTTTGATTTAAAACATATGAGCTAAGTATATTTTGGGAGTAGTATTGAGCACCGATATGGGGATGCGAGTTCATATTAACTCAAGTTTCCATAAACCATGTAGCCATCATTGGTAGTAAAGGATCATATTTTTTAGATGAATCCTTAAGTGATTTTTAGCAGAGACTAGGATCCACTTATTTAAGGCGTTCTATATGAAGGCAAAGTATAGGACAGTTCTGGCATTGTGGGAACGACGATGTATCACCACTTAGGATCATAGTGGTGGTTATCGGTTAGAGAAACTCCCACAGAAACCATATTACTTTATTATACGAGTACAATTGAGTTTGTTATTGCATTTATTTAACGAACTAAGTTGATTTTTACTGTTTCAAAAACTTTCTATATATTGCATGTGTTTTATTGCTTTATATTGAGTTAAGTTGTTCATGAGTTGAGTAAAGGCAAGGTAAGTGTTCCTTTCAGATTCTTTCAAGCTTATGTTATGTTTAGCATTCCAACTCGCATACTCGTACATTCAATGTATTGATGCCAGTTTACCTGCATCATCTTATGATGCAGACACAGGTAACCATGATCAGCATCCAGTGTCTCGTTGATTAGGTTGAGCACTCAGAGTCAGTTGGTGAGCCTCTTTGCTTTTTGGAGGGCTCCTTCTTACATCGCTTTCTAGTTTTCAGTTGTTAGGATGATCGGGGGTCATGTACCGACATCCCTCTTTGTTTTAGAGGCTTCATAGACAGTGAGTAGTAGTTGTCTTTACATTATTATTTCATATGTTAAGACTTGAATTGCCACTTTGTCCAAGTTGAAGGTTTGACCTTTAAACGTTCTAAGTATTTTATTAAACAGTTGAGTAGTGATGCATTGAGTCCTTGTACTATGCTTTTAAGTCTTTCACTGAGTAAGTAAGCCAGACCAAGGGTTCAATTGGGTCCAGCAATGGTTCTCGAGTGCTAGCTACGTCTGGGGTGTAGGCTCGGGGTGTGACAAACTTGGTATCAGAGCACAGAGTTCAAGAGTCCTAGAGAGTCTATGAAGTCGTGTCTGTAGAGTCCTAGTTATTGGTGTTAAGCTCTCCACATCTATAATTAGGAGGCTCCAACACTTAGGAAAATATTCTCATTTCTTTCATACTCATTTCGTGCATTAGAGTTTAATCTCTAAAAATTTCTTCTAATTCATGCTTGCGTGTGTTTTCAGATAATCATGCCTCCACGAAGAGTTGTCAAAGGTTGTCCTGCTAGACGTAATGTTGAGGAGCAAGGGGTACCCAATGCACCTGAAGTGTAACCCTAAGGGGAAGTTACTAATGATGAGTTCAGAGAAGCAATAAGGATGCTAAGTCAAACTATAACTAACCAGGTTGGGCAACAAAGAGGAGCTCTACAAGAAGAGGCTGACACTTTGAGGATTCATGAGTTCTTGAGGATGAACCCTCTAAGTTTCACTGGTTCGAGCACTTCTGAGGATCCAAAGAATTTTATTGAGGAGCTGCAAAAGGTATTTGATGTCATGCAAGTTGTTGATACTGAGATGGTGGAACGAGTTGCATACCAAATGAAGGGTGTCGCTAGGATTTAGTTCGATTAATGGAAGAAGAACCGAGATGAGGATGCACCACCTGCGAGTTGGGCTTGATTTGAAGAGGCCTTCTTGGGGCATTTTTTTCCTCGAGAACTAAAAGAGCCTAAGGTACGAGAGTTTCTTACCCTTAAACAAGAGTCACTAAGTGTTCATGAGTATGGGTTGAAGTTCACCCAACTATCCTGTTATGCTCCGGAGATGATTGCAGATATGAGAAGTAGAATGAGTCTGTTTGTTGATGGGTTGTTCCGTCTATCAAGCAAAGAGGGCAGGGCAGCGATGCTAATTGGGGACATGGATATATCGAGGTTAATGGTATATATGCAGTAGGTTGAGGAAGAGAAGTTGAGGGATATGGAGGAGTTTAGAAATAAGAAGGCTAAGATAGGGAATGAGTCCGGGGAGAAGAAAAGTAATGTGAACCGTTCGTCCTTTTACCAAAAGCAAAAGGGGCCTGCTCCATCATATGCTAGTGCACCTGCATCCAGAAACAAAGGTGAGTATAATATACAGAATTCCCAACACTTCAGAGCTAAACCTGCACAGTCTCAGGGAAGTGTGGCACAAGGAGGTAATTGGGCTCCTACATGTGCTAAGTGTGGTAGAACCCACCCAGGTAAGTGTCGCGATAGCTCCGCAGGTTACTTCAAGTGTGGACAAGAGGGTCACTTCATGAAAGAGTGCCCTAAGAACCGGTAAGGTAGTGGGAATCAGGGCAATAGAGCCCAATCTTCATCAGTTGCTCCACCAGATAGGGTTGCACCTAGAGGAGCTACTTCCCATACTAGCGGAGGAAAAAACTGTCGTAATGCGATCACTAGTCGTCAAGAGCAAGAGAACTCTCCAGATGTTGTCACCGGTATGATCAAAGTCTTTACTCCTGATGTTTATGCTTTGCTAGACCCAGGAGCAAGTTTATATTTTGTGACTCTTTATGTTGCAAATAAGTTTGATGTTCTTCCTGAGAAACTCTGTGAACCCTTTTGTGGTTCTACACCTGTTGGGGAGTCTATTATAGCTGAGCAAGTATATCGTGATTGTGTCATTTCTATCAATCACAAGACACCATGGCTGATTTAATTTTTTTAGACATGGTAGACTTCGACGTCATTCTAGGTATGGACTGGTTCATGACAGTTATGCCTTCATTGATTGTAGAACTCGAGTTGTTAAGTTCCAAATTCCTAATGAGCCAGTCTTAGAGTGGAAAAGTAATTCAGTAGTGCCTAAGGGTCATTTCATTTCGTACCTTAAGGAAAGAAAGTTAGTTTCTAAGGGTTGTGTCTATCACTTAGTCTGAGTTAATGACTCTAGTGTTGAGATACCTCTCATTCAGTCAGTTCCTATAGTAAAAAAGTTTCTAGAAGTCTTTCTAGATGATCTACCCGGAGTCCCTCCTGAGAGAAAGATAGACTTCGATATAGATGTTCTTCTAGATAATCGTCCTATCTCTATTCCGCCATATAGAATGGCACCAGCAGATTTGAAAGAGCTTAAAGAACAATTGAAAGATCTCCTTGATAAGGGTCTCATTCAGCCAAGTGTCTCACCTTGGGGCGCTCCGGTCTTATTTGTGAGAAAGAAAGATGGTTCCCTTAGGATATGTATAGATTACCATCAGTTGAACAAGGTTACCATCAAGAATAAGTATCCTCTTTCGAGAATTGATGATCTTTTCGATCAGCTTCAGGGTGCTTCTTGTTTTTCTAAGATTGACCTCAGATCTGGCTACCATCAGTTAAAGGTAAGGGAGTGTGATATTCCCAAGACAGCATTCAGGACCCGTTATGGTCATTATGAGTTTCTGGTCATGTCGTTCGGTTTAACTAATGCACCTGTAGCGTTCATTGACCTTATGAATGGAGTATTCAAACTTTATTTAGCTATGTTTGTTATTGTCTTCATTGATGACATACTAATCTATTCAAGGAATGAAGAGGATCATGCTAGTCATCTCAGAATAGCTCTCCAAACTTTAAAAGATAGAGAGTTGTATGCCAAGTTCTCTAAGTGTGAGATTTTTCTTGAGTCTGTGGCATTCTTAGGCCACATTGTGTCTGCAGAGGGAATTAAATTTGATACTCAGAAAATTGAGGCAGTGCAGAATTGGCCTAGACCCACATCTCCAACTAATATTAGGAGTTTCTTGGGTTTGGCTGGCTATTATAGAAGGTTCGTAGAGGGGTTCTCATCTATTTCATCCCCTTTGACCAAGTTAACTCAGAAGACAGTTAAGTTTCAATGGTCTAAAGTTTGTGAGAAAAGCTTTCAGGAATTAAAAAATAGGTTAACTACTGCCCAGTGTTGACCTTACCAGAAGGTACTCAAGGTTTTGTGGTGTATTACGATGCATCTAGAGTTGGCTTGGGTTGCGTATTAATGCAGAATGGCAAGGTTATAGTTTATGCCTCCAGACAGTTGAAAGTTCATGAGAAGAATTACCCAACCCATGACTTAGAGTTGGCTGATGTAGTATTTGCTTTGAAGATATGGAGTCATTATTTGTATGGTGTTCATGTAGATGTATTCACTGATCAGAAGAGTCTTCAATATGCGTTCACTCAGAAAGAGCTTAATCTCAAACAAAGGAGGTGGTTCGAATTACTCAAGTATTATGACATGAGTATTCTTTATCACCCAGGTAAGGCTAATATGGTTGCTGATACTTTAAGCATGTTATTTCTGGGTAGTACCGCCCATGTTTAGGAAGAAAAGAGAGTTAGCGAAAGATGTACATAGAGTTGCACGCCTGAGAGTCCGACTAATGAATTCCACAGAAGGAGGAGTAGTGGTGATGACTGGGGCTGAATCATTATTAGTGTCAGAAGTAAAAGAGAAGCAGGACCAAGATCCAATTTTTCTTAAATTGAAGGCAAATGTTCATAAGCAGAAAGTTATGGCTTTTGAACAAGGGGGAGATGGTGTATTGAGGTATTAAGGCAGATTGTGAATACCAAGGGTGGATGAACTCCAAGAGAGGATCATGGAAGAAGCTCATAGCTCCATATATTTCATTCATCCGGGTTCCACAAAGATGTATCGCGATTTGAGAGAGGTTTATTGGTGGAGTAGCATGAAGAAGGGTATTGTAGAGTTTGTTGCTAAGTGTTCGAATTGCCAACAAGTTAAAGTAGAACATCAAAGGCTCGGTGGTTTGGCTCAGAATATAGAACTTCCAGAATGGAAGTGTGAGATGATTAATATGGATTTCATCACAGGTTTGCCAAGGTCTCGCAGGCAGCATGATTCGATATGGGTGATTATTGATAGAATGACAATATCAGCCCACTTTTTACCGGTAAATACTACCCATACAGCAGAGGATTATGCCAAGTTGTATCTTTAAGAAGTGGTTAGACTTCATGGAGTTCCGGTCTCCATTATTTCAGACAGAGGTGCGCAATTTACTGCACAGTTTTGGAAGTCATTCCAAAAAGGTTTGGGTTCAAAGGTGAACTTAAATACTGTCTTTCATGCTCAGACAGATGGGCAAGCAGAGAGCACTATTCAGACCTTAGAAGACATGTTGAGGTCCTGTGTGATTCATTTCAAAGGAAATTGGGATGATCACCTACCCCTTATTGAATTTGCTTACAACAATAGTTACCACACTAGCATCTAAATGGTTCCTTATGAAGCTCTTTATGGTAGAAGATGTAGATCTTCTATTGGATAGTTTAAAGTTGGTGAAGCAAGATTGATAGGACCGGATTTAGTTCATCAAGCTATGGAGAAGGTGAAAGTGATTCAAAGGAGGTTGAAAACGGCGCAGAGTTATCAAAAATCCTACACTGATGTTAGGAGAAGGGAGTTAGAGTTTGACATAGATGATTGGGTGTATTTAAAAGTTTCACCCATGAAAGGTGTTATGAGATTTGGTAAGAAGGGGAAGCTTAATCTCTGGTATATTAGCCCTTACAAAATATCAAAAAGGGTAGGTAATGTAGCTTATGAGTTGGAGCTACCACAAGAGTTAGCCGCGGTTCATCCAGTATTTCACATATCCATGTTTAAGAAGTGCATGGGCGATCCTTCATTGATCATACCAACTGAAGATATTGGGATCAAGGATAGCTTATCTTATGAAAAGATTCATGTTCAAATTCTAGATCGCCAAGTTCGCAAGTTGAGAACAAAAGAGGTAGCATCAGTCAAAGTTCTTTGGAGGAATCAGTTTATTGAGGAAGCTACTTGGGAAGCTGAGGAGGACAAGAAGAAGAGATATCCACATCTCTTCGAATCCGGAGAAGTTCCAAATTAAGGTTCTAATCCTTTCCTTGGTATTTATTTATAAGTTGGCATGTTGTTTTTTGCATTTGTTTGTTGGGTGTTTGAACTGAATGATTGATGTTGCACCCTTAACCTAGTAAGAGTAGTCTCATTCGAGGACAAATGTTTCCAAGAG
Organism: Solanum piurae; assembly: GCA_029582685.1. NCBI lineage: Eukaryota > Viridiplantae > Streptophyta > Magnoliopsida > Solanales > Solanaceae > Solanum > Solanum piurae. Next base: position 19,483 of record JAJOOO010080443.1, read on the forward strand.
GGAGATATTGTAACATCTCGCTAATTGAAAGAACTAGGAAGAAGTTAAAAATTGGAAATAGTCAGTTTTGGAAAGTATATAAAAATCTGGAAAAATTGTGAAGTATATTAAGTTGAGTTTTTGTTCAACTTCAAACAACCATAACTCCTATCTCAGGATGAGTTAGGTGTGCTTCCAAATATCATAGGAAATATCTTGGAATAATCATTACAACGCCTCTGAGTGTGCGCGATTCCGAGTTTGTATGAGTGGGATTTTCCCTTTGGAAGTTGGGCTGTTTGGATAAGGAAAGTCCAATCCGGATTTTGGACAGGTAGTTTGGTATTTTCCTTACCCTATTATTTTATTTAGTTTTTGGTAATTATCTAAGGGTCTAAACTGAAATTGGTCATTTTAAGCTTTTGAAATTAGAGTTAGGGTTTTTGGAGAAAGAACGCAAGAGGATAGAAGCGGAGTTGAAAAACGAGCAAGACAAATTGTAGAACACCTAGGGAAAGGGGTGGGGCCCCATGCCAGCTGATACGCTCAAATTACACCTCTCTAAAGAAGTGTAAGCGATCGTTATCAAGTAAAGAACCCAACTTGTAGGTTGGGGTCGATCCCACAAGGAAAATGATTTAGACTTTACTTTAACCCACGATTATATCCAATTAGTCAAAGTATT
>JAJOOO010080449.1:0-18195 GCA_029582685.1 Solanum piurae
GAGATTACCATCACATGTACACAAGAATATAACTCTAACCCCTCTATAAATCAACACATTAACCTCAAGAACTCCTCAATCTCAGCTCAATTCAAGAACGAAAGAAAATTCATGAATACATAACAAGAACATCAAAGCTTCAACTTTTAGAACGAATTTAAAGCTGAAATTAACATGATTGGCGTGTGAGTGAACAAACCCAACACTATGGAAGCTTACATACCTGAAAGAATCATCTTCTTGAAAAACATGAAGGAAAATCTTGAAAGATGAACCCTAGCCTTAGCGTTTCTTTAATTCCTTGAGCGTAGAATTTTTGGAGTGAATGAGAGGGTTTAGATTTAAGAAAACTGATTTTCTACACGTTTAGGGAAATCTAGATGACCTCCTAAGTGTTTTTAGGACTAAAATATCCCTAAAGAAACAATTCAAATGAGCTGGGAGTCGGAAAGATCTTTCACCAAGCAGTAAGGTCCGTGTTGGCTCCGCGTCGCGGAGCTGTTGCCATGTTTGCGCGACGTTAGTAAATCCATCATAACCTTTTATTCAGAGCTCGGAATTGAGCAAACTCAGTGGCGTTGGAAATATAATTTGAAGACCTTTACTAAGGTATCTAGTAGCGCACATAAATCATCTTGAGCTAGGAGTTATGGTCATTTGAAGTCACCCCAAAACTCATACTTCAGCATAACTTGCAAAATTTCAGATTATGCTATTTCCAATTTGATTCTTTTTGTAACTCAGGGTGCTATGTCTAGTGACCTTAACACTCAAGAAATTTTAAATTCTTTGCAAAAAGCTCACTCACTACAAATAAGGGTTCGAGTCTTAGTTCAAAAATGTTCTAGGTGTTACATTTTTCTCCGTTGAGATCCAACCGACCCAAACAACTCCCATTTCCGGCGAACAATGAAACAACAATTACAACACCGAATCAGTGAGCTTTTTGCTCCGGTAAAACCCCAACTCAGCAAATGAGCTCCGAGCTCAGGAACCAACGACCACCGGTAAAACAGTAGCTTCTCTACCGGTGAGGTGGTAATCGTTTCAGATCTTGCCAATGGAGGTTTGAAACTCTAACAACCCGTTTATTATTCTCTACTATTTTGTGATATTTTAAATGTGTTACAATATGATATCGTAGTATGTTTTTACCATTATTTTGTTTCATTTTTATATTGTTGCCAAGTTTATTTTATGATATTGTTATCATGATTAATTTTGTTCATGTTTTTAATTTTTAAGTCACTCCCGTATTGGAATGTAGTATTATTCCATTTGGTCACTATTTTGTTTCTATTGATGGTAGCATTACTTTAATTTTAGGTGATTCGTAGATATGTTTGGGTATTGTATTGTTTTTTGTCTGTTCTCTGTTGCATTTTTTTTTAGTTTATAAAAGTTATTAAGTTTTTTTTAATTATTATTATTACATAAATAGATGTTATGGCTGCCACTTATATTTTATAATATATATTTCGTTTATCATTTTTTCTATTTTTAGTTGTTTATTTTTCTTACTCTTTATTTAGTAGCTCAATAGTATTTATGAATTGGGACAGTCTTAATATTTTATCTTTTCTTTTGTTTATCATTATAGTGTTGTTTTGCTATGATTAGATTGATCCGACATTACTTTTGTTATATTAAATTCATTTGTATGCTAGAATTGGCCGATAAAAAATTGTCGTCGATTTTCAAGGCTTCTCATGTTAATAAAATGGATATTTATTTTTAAGTTATTATTTAATTCATTTATTTTTGCTCATATTTATTTAGTTCTAACACTTTTACTAAGTGTCTTTACAGGTACCCGAAGCTGCTTCCCATTGAAGCTATTCGAATAAAGTTTGAATTATACTCTATATTCATTATTTTGTATATATCGATGTTAGGCAAACTTTAGGCCGTTTCTTATATTATTGCTTCATTTTATTACTTGTGTATATCACTTGTTTATTATACTTGTATATTTGTTTTTATCTCCTCCTTAATTTGCAAAAAATTAATTCAGTCGGGACCCACAGTTGTGGATTTCGAAGGATGCCTAACACCTTCTCTTCAGAATAATTTGAACCCCTTATCTAGAATCTAATGGTTTCGTAGATCATTTAATTGGTTTTCTAGTTTTTCCTAAAATTTGGTGGCGACTCCTTTAAAACTCTTTTATTCTTAAAATTCTTTTAAAATTGAATTAATTGATTATTTTTTTATTCACCACGACGTTTCCCCTTATTTGAATAAAATAGGGAAGTAAACACCTTGGAGTTTCACGGTTTCATGGTTCCAAGGTTGAGGAAGATCCTCAAGTGTTCATGAATGTGGTATACAAGGTTCTGATGATCATGGCAGTGATGCCGGTAGAAAAGGCAGAAGTGGCTTCTTATCAACTTAAAGGTGTTGCTCAAGTTTGGTTCAACCAATGAAAGGAAGATAGAATGATTGATGTGGCTCATCTTGATTGGGAAAAGTTTAACGTTGCTTTCCTTGATAGGTTTTTTCTCCTTGAGAGGAGGGAGGCAAAGGTGCTTGATTTCATTAACCTTTGTCAAGGGAATACTAGTGTGAAAGAGTATGCCTTGAAATTCACACAATTGTCTAGGTATGCTCCTACTATGGTTGTCGATCATAGGGTAAAGATGAGCAAGTTTGTTTTAGGTGTGTCTAAAATGGTGGTTACGAAATGTCGTACCCCCATGTTCATCAAAGAAATAGAAATTTCTTGTCTAATGATTCATGCTAAAAAAATTAAAGAGGGGAAACTTAAGGAAAGGTCTAGGAAGGTAGAAAGGGAAAAAACAGGTGATGGTGACTTTTCATATTCATGGTCAGATGGACATAGTTGTTCTAGATCTCGCCAAAGGTTTTACGGTCAAGGTTCATCCAACGCTCTGGCTTCTTAGTTCAACAAATAAAGAGTTTCTAACCCTAAGACCCAAGGAGGAAATGGTGGTGGAAATGGTTCTTCAGTTCGCGCATGCCTAAAAGTGTGGCAAGATTCATCCGGTAAAATGCTTGGTTGGTATGGATAATTCTTTGGTTATGGTAAAAGTGGTCGCCGCTTGAGAGATTGTTCGTCTAGAATTGAAAAAGTAGAGGATGGTAGGCAAGCTTCGCCTAGTGGTTCAGATTCAAGTACTCCAAATCAAAACCGATTCTATGCACTTCAAACTTGACATGACCAAGAGGGTTCTCCCGATGTTGTTACCGGTATGTTGAAAGTTTTTCATCTTCATGTTTATGGTTTGTCTTGACCCCGGTGCTACTTTTTCTTTTCTTATGCTTTATATGGATATGAGGTTTGATGTTCTTTGGGATTTGTTGATAGACTCTTTTTCTGTCTCTACAAATATTGGTGAATCTATTATGGCGAAGATAGTCTATAGATATTTTCCCGTCTCCATATCCCATAGAGTCACTCATGTTGACCTTTTTGAGCTTGATATGTTAGATTTTGATATTATTCTTTGTATGGATTGACTCGACTCTTGTTATGCATTTGTTGATTGAAGAATCCAAGTGGTCAAGTTTCAATTCCCAAATGAGCCTATCCTATCGTGGGAAAGGGGAAATTCTATGTCCAAAGGTAAGTTTGTTTCTCGTCTCAAAGATGGAAAAATGATTTTTAAAGGTTGTATATATCATCTTATTAGGGTTAGGGATATGGATTTTGAAACCCCTGCGCTTGAGTCGGTCCCGGTTGTAAATGAGTTTCTGAAAGTCTTTCCCGATGATCTACCCAGGTTCCTCCCCAAAGGGAAATAGACTTCAGTATTGACCCTTCTCCCAGATACGCAACATATTTCTATGTCACTTCCCAAAATGGAAGGCAGACAAGAACTATCAGAACATATGATCTAAAGATAAAATATGGCATTTGACGATTTATAAGATACTAAGCGAATGAAAAATGAACACTTGATATATATAAGGTTTATAAAGCTATTTGGCAAAAACTATACAACAAGATACATTACTATGTCTAGGAAGCCTCTAAAGGATTATGACATCATACCACTAATTACTTGTCGAGACAGACCTCGACGCACCTAACTAGCAACCTGTACATATAAATAAAAGTACTTGTAACACCCCGGAAAGTTGAACTTAGAGTGAAAAAGAGAAAAAGGCAATCCACAAAGGGGTTCACGGGTTGTGAAGAGGTCCACGACCCGTCACCTTGTCCGTAAAGTTGCACCCAGCTACTGTCAAGGGGCACGAATGGTTAGTATTTTGAGCTACTATAGTTTCTATGATACTAATTACATGTTTCTTGGAGAATTTGTAGAGTCCCATGTATAAAAATTAGAAACCCTAGCTTGTGTTAATTATCCGTATTTTATGTATTCTACTTGCTAGGCAGATTAGTCAGACAATCATGATTCAGAATTCAAATGCCATATCTTTTAGTATATGTATGATGCATTCTCAGAAAGGTATCAATATTTTGAGCTATCCAGTATTGTAGTTTCATTTTTAGATTTATATTAAGTTGGGAGTAAAGTTAGCACCAAGCGGATAAAGGGACTAAGTCACACCCGTCGGTTTAGGCTGAGACCTTTAGTACCAATCCCTGAGTCCTAGAATTACAGCACCAAAATAGATTCTAAGGGGGACGCTCATCATATTAGGTTTGACACCCTTGTCCGTTGTGGACATCAGTTAGTGGATCCACATCAAACTTGTTGTTACTCTTGGAAAGGTATGAACACCCTTCCATGCAGGAATACAAGTTGGCCACATAGTTTGCGTAGCTTGAGGTATGCCGGTTAATAGTGTCTTCCACAGTCATATTCATGTTTTATTGACTATATATTCAGTATTCAGGTCAACATGTTTTTTCTTCATGATTATGACTTGGTCATTGCATCCATCTCAACTTTCAGATATGATTCAGTATATCTATTTCCATGTTCAGTTTCTATATTATTTATCTTACCATATATCCTGCATGCTCACTACATTCAAAGTACTGATGCATACTTTTGTGCTACATATTGTTATAATGTAGGTTCAGATGCTCAGCATCCAGACCGCGCTTAGCTCAACCTACAATTCGAACTCAGAAGCTTTAGTGGTGAATCCTCATCATTCGAGGACTATTAACATGCTTTACTTTTCGATAATTACTTTTTAGTTTCAGTCTTTTTAGAGTTAGGTGGGGGCATGTACTAGCAACTTAGATCAGTTAAAGTCTTTCAGACATAGATTATATTCAACTTTAGTTGTTAGTGTTGTTTTCAGTCATCAATATACTCTTCATATATTTTATATATATTCAGATATTTTTGGCTTTTTCCTATTTCAGATATCAAATTGGTTTTAGCTTCTGCGTAGTGTGTTTCAATTGAACTTGTATAGATATGCCAGGCCATGGGTTAGATTGGGGTCACTTGTGACACTCAGCACCGTGTTGCGTCTAGGGGGTAGCCTCACGACATAAATGTACTATACATAAGTTGACCCAGATAGAGATGGAGCTCGCCAAAACACCAAGTGAAATCGACAAACGATTTGAGCGTGATTTCTGCTCCCCTATGAACCTTACCCTGTATTTACAATGAAATGAAACACCTCCTATATTGGGATGTCAGTACATATACAACATGTTCTGGTATTTAAAGAAGAAATAATACCATACAGACAGGTATTAAAGCTTATATGAACCAAATATTAAATCTAAAGAATTATGAACATACAAGGAGCTTTATATAGGATATACAACGGTAACCTATGCACTAAATTAATTAGTTCATTATATAATATCTGAAGGAAGTGTCCATTATAATATATCCCTATGGTTTGCATATGTGAAGAGTTCCAACAATCCTTAGAATAAATGACCAAATAATGACCTATCAATGGAGATCAAGTCACTTGTAAGACATATTTTTTTAAAAGCTTATCTCTATGCATATACAATAATTGGGGTCTGTCATAAAGTACGCCCTCTGTGTGCTCACTGTAAGGGTCGAGTCAGGGGAAATTAATACATGACATCTCAGTTGAGTCCAAATGCAAATGAAGCCACACGGGTGGGTACACTGCAATATTAAGGCTCACTATAATGGTCTATTCACAATCTTATGTGCAAAATCATGTCGCGCAAGTGTGCGAGGTAAAACCTATGAATACCCTCGCGTCTCTATCTTTTATCAACTAAAGCCTTATAAGGCCTATTACATATAATTTATGCCAAGGATTTTTTGACTAATTATCTAATGTCTCTACGTGGTACCCAACTTTCAAAATTATGACAACGATCTAAACACTTGTCTCCATTTTTGTTTATGTTACGACTATCCAATAATTGTTTACTCTCATGTAACAAAATTATTCATATACAATATGACTCATAAGAAATCCAAATATGAGTGCTTACAATTGTAACACGTCGGATCTCAAAATGAATTAAATTCTAGTTTTTAGAAAATATGGTGACAGTACCAACGGAGCCACCCACGGACCGTAGGTAGAACCACGAACCGTAGGTGGGGTTCCGTCGTTAAGGCCCAAGTATTAATAGTCTCTGATCCCATGCACAGTCGACCAGTACGGTTCGTGGTTGGACCTACGGACCGTAGGTGAGGATAATCATCTAGTTAGAGGGAAATTGTTGTTGGGTCAACTTCAAATGGTCATAACCATTAGCACGAAAGGAATTTAGGTGACCCATGACCTACAACACGATAGATAATTGAATCCTCTTGAAGTCGCCATCGAGTATGCTAAAATCCCATCTACGAGTAAAAAGTTATGCTCGTTTTAGTGAAGTCTTGTCAGGCAGACTTGACCGACGAACCCAAACGACGGCCCGTAGATCAAACGATGGACCGTCATTCCCTCCGTGGATGGGCTTCACCAGAATTAAGTTAGGGTCATTTTGGTCCTTTCTCCTATGCGTTGGGCACCTAAACTACGTCGTTTTACTCATGTTAAGCCCAATAACCTAGTCAGAACATAACCAAAACCTTTATTCACTAAATATTCATCAAACGATAGCAAAAAGAGAAGAATCACTCGACCATGCCCTCTCCAAGAACACAACAAGTTTTCTTTAGTTTCAGCCTCGAAGTCGAAAGATTTCTCTGTGAATTTTGTCACCAGGTATGTGGATTTCCCTGGTGGATTCCTTTCATCCACTAGGTCCCTAGAATTCAGTCAGATTATTGATTCCTATAACTTGCTTAGACCTAGGGTTTCTAAAACATTAGATAGTAGTTGTGATTTATCTCTTATAATATTCCTAATCAGATTATCATGTTTTTGTGGAATCGTTGCTTTGCTCTTTGCATGAAACTTAGAACCCTAATTGTATAGATTCTCTTAGTTCACGAATTACACATGCTAGGTCAGTTACAGAGATATACTTGCTCCAGTTTAGAACGTCACATTATCAGTATATTTCAGCATGAATCCTATTTTGAGTTATAAATCTTGAGAAGCTTTTTATAGCCAACACTTGAGTTTTAAACTGAGTTTTTGAGAAAGTTAAGATGAGTTTTGAGAAAGAGCTTCTAAACATGATTAGTATGACAATCGAGTAGACCATCAATGTATGAGCCATATGGTATCTAGATATACCATCAATGTTTATGAAGTATGACTTCCCGAGTCATCAATGATCATAGTATAATATGATTTTAAATTATTTTTGAGAAAGAGTTTTCAAGTATGAGTATCTGCATGTTTGTATTTTGATATATTCAGTATTTCAGTCATAATGTATCATATACATACTCTAGTTAGGAGTACATGTATTAGTTAAGAATGTTTCATTATCAGTACTTAATGTTGCATTTTCAGTTACCGTGTCAGAATCTCGAGTTATCAGTTTATTTCACTTGTGTTGTATTTTATACATTCTAGTTGGGAGTAGGCTTAATACCGAGTGGACTAGGGTCAGTCACTCTCAAAGTCCCAAAACTACATGCCCCCATAGGTTCAAAAGTCCCCTCTGTGGGCATCATATTTAGTGATCACACCAGTCATGCCTCTATACCTCTGGCAAGGTATATTGGGTCCTCTCGCTAGGGCATATACATCGGACTCCACATTTAGCTCACATGGTTTTTTGTCTAGTTTAGTATCTCACACAATCAGATTCTAGTGCATTAACCAGGTTACCAGTTACAGTTCAGTATTTAATCTCAGCATGTTATGTACTTGGTCATTGCATTCAGTTTAGGTCATGTTCAGTATGTTCAGTATATTCATCATGTTCATCTTATATCATTTCTACGTATGCTTTATTTCAATTATGTACATTATGTAGCTTTACTCTATCCTGCATGCTTAGTACCTTTCAAGTACTAACACACTACATCTTCTCGTGATGTAGGTTCAGGTCTCAGCATTCAGATCACGCATAGATCAGTTCCCGATCTTCAGTTCAACGGCATCAGTGGTGAGTCCACATCAGAGGCTTTATTTTAGACATAGTTAGATTCAGTTTTAGCTTTAGAGTTTGATATTTCAGTTGTCATTAAACTCACCGATTAGTTATTCAGATAGTAATGGGTATTCCCCATCATTTTAGTTTATATCATGCTTTAAGCTTTCATACCGTACTTTCTAAATTCAGTTATCTTTAAGTGTGCTTATGATATGCTAGTTAGGTTAGCTTAGGGTCACTCGTGATTGGTCCTGTGTCCACGTCCAGGGGGTAGCCTTGGGGCATGACAATAACCCAACACATTAAGAAAGTCAACTCGAAAAGGATGACATGGATACTTTTAAACGCAAACAACTAATTAAGTAGGAGTCAATTATCAAGGTTTTATTTTCATGATTCAAGTGAACTAATATGACATTCATATGAGAAACATGTGATATAGGTTGTGCCTTAAAGACAAAGGGAGTGCTAGTTTCACATACCTTGAAATATGCTATGGCTAATGATAGTACCACGAATTCAAAAAAACCAAACGTATGAGGGTGTAATCTTTTACATATTCAACCACTAGTTTCTGTTACTCCATTATGATCAATTAATCTAACACAATTAACTAAAAAATTATATATATGTGTTCATCTATAACCTGTAGGTTCATCAATACTTCATTCCAAGATTTTTCACTTATACCTAAACAAATCCATTTCTAAATAATCATTTGGAGTGAATTCCTTTATCTCCCGCCTAACTTACAAGATTCAATATTAATTCTGTCCAACAAACAGAAGCACCCAAAAATTCCCCTTTTATCAATATTTCCCTTCCTTCTCCTCCCAAGAACCCTAATTAGCAAGACCTATTTTAAGAGCTAGAAATACTCCAATCAACTATCCCCAAATAGCTAGTCATCCACATTCATATTTAAAAGTAGACTAAAGAATTTACCTATTGAAATTCAAACTTTAACTTAAATTTCTGAAATCTACTCTTTAAGTTCCTTCGAAGCTCTTAAGCGAAGAAAAATGTTTGCCTAATATTTTTGTCGCTATGTGTTTCCTCTTTTATAAGAAAAGTTATTCATTTTGCAACCCATCCTCACGTATTAGCAAGTAAGAAGGACAAGCAAAGGGTTTCTTTACTTCAGGGAAAGTTCCCGCCATAGGGATAATACATTCTCCCTTTGACATATTTATGTCGCTATGTGCAAAGAGTTTGACATATTACTCGGGAACTCCACCTCAGAATTTGATTCAGGATAGCCAGAGAGCAATGCCTTCGGTGGGCAACAGGCCATCTTTTGATCGTACTTGCTATAACTATGGAGAACCTGGGCATATGAGGAGATATTTTCCTCACCTGTGTATGATGGATTCCGCGCAGTAGCATACTAGTGGTACCCACGGGGAATGGTAATAATGGTCGAGGGTGTCCACAAGGTAGGCGAGGAGGAAATCAACGAGGCTGTAAAAGTAGGGGAAATTGTAACGCAGGTAGAAGTATAATGCAACCAGGTAGGGAGATCTCCTGTCACGATGATAGGGCTCAGTGTTATGCTTTTTCGGGCAAGACCGAGGCAGAGGCATCTGACTCAGTGATCACATGTACTATTCTTGTCTGTGACCGAATGGCTAATGTGTGATTTGATCTGTGTTCTACTTATTCTTATGTGTCTGAACGTTTTGCCTCAGCATTTGCTATTATTTGTGATATACTTGATGCCCCCATCCATGTTTCTACCCCAGTTGGAAAGTCTTTCATAGTCACCCATGTCTATCGTGCTTGTCCTATTTTGTTTATGGGTTTTCAGACTTGGGCTGATTTGGTGATTTTGGATATGACTGACTTTGATATAATCTTAGGCATGACTTGGTTGTCCCCCTATTATTATGTGCTTAATTGTAATACTAAGTCTGTGACTCTAGAAATTCTGAGAAGAGTAAAATTAGAGTGGGAAGGAGTGTACAAGCCTAAGCAAGCTAAAATCATATTCTCCATTCAGGCTAGAAAACTAATAGGGCAGGGTTGTTTGTCTTACTGGGCTCATATTCGGGATGTTGAGGTTTTGTCTCCATCTATTGAGTCTATTCATGTGGTGTCAGAATTTAGAGAAGTGCTTCCTACAGATTCGCCTATTATTCCTCCGAATAGAGATATAGATTTCTGCATTGATTTAGAGCCTTGTACTCGTCCCACTTCCATCCCTCCCTACCGCATGGCTCCGGCAGAATTACGAGAGCTCAAGGCTCAAATCCAAGAACTTCTTGATAAGGGATTTATTCGCCCTAGTGCTTCCCCGTGGGGTGCTCCAGTTTTGTTTGTTAAGAAAAAAGATGGTAGTATAAGGATGTGTATAGATTACCGGCAATTTAATAGGGTCACCATTCGAAACAAGTACCCATTGCCTCGAATAGATGACCTCTTTGACCAATTGCAAGGTGCATCAGTTTTCTCTAAGGTTGATAAAAGGTCTGGTTACCATCAGTTAAGGATTAGGCCTGAGGATGTGCCCAAGATGGCATTTAGAACCCACTATGGGCACTATGAGTTTCTAGTTATGTCGTTTGGGTTGACTAATGAGCCCACAGTTTTTATGAGTTTAATGAATGGGGTGTTCAAGACATTTCTTGACTCGTTTTTTATAGTCTTTATTGACAACAATTTGGTCTATTCGAAAAGTGAGAAAGAGCATGCCGACCATCTTTGTATTGTTCTGGGTGTCCTTAGGAAACAAAGGTTGTATGCAAAATTTTCTAAGTGCAATTTTTGGTTGACTTTGGTTGCATTTTTGTAATTTCAAATGAAGGGGTAATGGTAGATCCTCAAAAGATTGAGGCGGTTAAGAATTGGGTTCGGCCTAGCTCGGTGACAGAAGTTAGAAGTTTTGTGGGGCTCGCTAGCTACTATCGTCGGTTTGTAAAAAACTTTGCTTCCATTGTCACTTACTTAACAAATTTGACCAAAGAGGAGGTACCATATGAATGGACTAAAAAATGTGACGAGAACTTCCAAAAGCTCAAGACTTTTTTGACCACCGCACCTATTCTAGCATTACCAATTGAAGGTAAAGATTTTATTGTTTATTATGACGCTTCACATTCTGGTTTGGATGTTGTGTTGATGCAGGATAAGAATGTTATAGCTTATGAATCACGTCAATTGAAAGTGCATGAGAGGAATTATCCAACGCATGATTTTGAGTTGGCAGTCGTAGTATTTGCTCTTAAGATGTAGCGGCATTACCTTTATGGTGTTAAGTGTGATGTGTTTACTGATCATCATAGTTTGAGACAGCGAAGGTGGATGGAGTTACTCAAGGATTATGATGTCACCATTCAATACCATCTTGGTAAGGCTAATGTAGTGGCAGACGCTTTGAGTTGCAAAGTGGTGAGTATGGGTAGTCTAGCTTGCTTTAGTGTATCCAAGCGACCTTTGGCTAAGGAAATTCAAACCTTGCAGTCTAAGTTCATACAGTTAGGCATCGCAAAGAAAGGTAGGGTGTTAACTAGCATTGAAGTAAGGGCCACATTCATTGAGGAGATCAAGGCCAAACAATTTGAGGATGAAAATTTGAATGATCTTAAGAAGAAGACTGCGATTGGTAAGGCACAAGAGACCACTCTTGATGCGGAAGGTGTGCTCAGTTTTAAAGGAAGGATTTGTGTTACTCGAGTTGATGACTTGATTCAGAAATTGTTGACAGAATCCCATGGTTCGTGATATTCCATTTATCCGGGCGTGACCAATATGTACTGAGATTTGAAGAAAATTTATTGGTGGTCGGGCATGAAGAAGGACATAGCGGAGTTTGTGGCTAAGTTTCAAAATTACCAACAAGTAAAATCTGAACATCAAAGGCCTGCAGGTTTTCTTCAGAAAATGTCAGTTCCAAAATGGAAGTGGGAAAGGATAGACATGGATTTTATGGTTGGTCTTCCCAAGACTTTGGGAAAGTTTGATTCTATTTGGGCAGTGGTTGACTGATTGACTAAGTCGGCCCATTTTTTTCCGATAAGAATAGATTATAATGCTAAACAATTGGCTAATGTTTATGTGAAAGATATAGTGAGGTTGCATGGGGTGCCCCTTTCTATAATCTCAGACCGTGGTACGCATTTTACCTCCAAGTTTTGGAGAAAGTTACATGATGAACTGGGCACACAACTCACTTTTAGTACAGCCTTCCATCCAGAGACGGATGGACAGTCAGAGAGGACTATTCAAGTATTAGAAGACATGTTGAGGGCATGTGTGATTGATTTTGGAGGACATTGGGATAAGTTCTTATTCTTGTGTGAGTTCTCCTATCATAATAGTTATCACTACAACATAGATATGGCACCGTTTGAGGCACTTTATGGGAGGGGGTGTAGATCACCCGTAGGATGGTTCAAGGCTGGAGATGTGAAACCTTTGGGGTTAGATTTAGTGAAGGATGCTCAAAATATGGTGAGGAGTATTCAAGCTAAGCTTCTAGTAGCCCAAAGTAGACAAAAGAAGTATGCAGATCATAAGGTAAGAGACATGACATTTCAGACTGGTGAGAATGTTCTTCTTAAGGTATCACCCATGAAAGGGGTGATGAGATTTGGCAAGAAGGGCAAGATAAGTCCGCGATACATTGGTCCCTTTGAGGTTCTCGAATGTGTAGGGTCAGTGGCGTATATATTGGCTTTATCTCCTAACCTATCGGGAGTTCATCCAGTATTTCAGGTGTCCATGTTGAAGAGATATTATGGTGACGAGGATTACATCATCAAATGGGACTCAATTGTGTTAGACAAAGACCTCCAATATAAGGAGGAACCGATTGCAATTCTTGATCGTGATGTGCATAAGGTGAGGACCAAGGAGATTAAGTCCGTGAAAGTTCAATTGAAGAATCGTCCAGTTGAGGAAGCTACTTGGGAAACCGAGAAGGACATGCGAGACAAGTATCCTATTTGATCGTTGATTCAGGTAATACTCCACTCTTTCCTTAGCCTATTTTTCCTATGTTGTCACTCGGGGATGAGTAATGGGTAAATTGGTATCTATTGTAACGACCGGTTTCCGTCGATATAGAAAAGCCAACGGGGAAAATTTTGGGCCAGAAAATTTTTTCGTCGTAACTTGGAATTTCCCAACCTAGTCCAGATTTGGACGAAATTGGAGTCAGTAAGGTTTAGGGAAATCTGGTAACAATTGGGTGATTTAATTATGATTTTGATTACATGAGTGGATAGCTAAGATGTTAAAGAACCCATACGATTTTACGAAATCAAATTCGGGTAAGTAGAACTTCCGAAATCGATCTTAGCGTTCGAGGGTAGTTTCTGAGTGTCAATGATTGAAGGTGTTTTGTGAAATGGGGATATTGGAATTCTTAACTTTTCTCACCAATTCTGTGCAAGCCGCTAAGGCTGGATTTTCCCGCCGGGGGGGCTGCTGTAGCAGGGCGAGTACTGCTGTGGCGGGACAGTCACGAATCAAATCGAAAATAAACCCCAAAAATATTTTATTCTGCACTTTTCGACTCTGAGAGCTAAGGAATGACCCCATGTGTTTTCTTGACAGTTTTCCACCATTGTTTTGGCTAAAGGTAAGGTTTTCACTCCCCAAATCCATTTTTCGATCTGTAGAACGTAAACTAGTGGGTAATTATCGATGTGGGAGGGTTTCTATCTGGAAATTATGGTGGAAAAAGCCCTAATATGGTTATGGAGATCAAGGGTTTGACCTAGGAATGTTATTGTTGATATAATCCAGGTAATTAGGTGTTTTTTATTGATCCTCGCATTATTGTGATTGTTTGTAGACCAAGAACAAGCGGAACGAATCTGGAAAGGGAAGAATCAAGTTTCTTAGGGGATTCAAGCTTTGTTTGAGGTAGGTGATGGTTGTGATATCATGTTGTGTGATGTATGCTTGTTTTTGCTTTATCATAATACATGTATGTATGCAAATGTTGCATTATTGATCACACTAACCGTAAATGAGGATAGATGGATAATTGCATGCTATGAATCATGACTTGATTGTATGATTATGAGAATATATTTGTGATTGTGGCTTGTTGAATGGATCAGGTGTTGCGTTCCAACACACTAACTTGGATCGGTTGCCACGTTCTGGCATAAATATGGGATCGGTGTCCACGTTCCAGCATAAATATTGGATCGGGTACCACATACCGGTACGCTAATAGTTTGGGTGTGGGTTCCATGAGAGGACCATTTACTTGACATAACTGTATATCTTGAGGATTGGAAATTGTACGTTGTTCGTAAATGATGTTGATATTGTATATGTTCGGTGTATGCGTGTTATTACTATATTGTATTGACTTATATATGTTGCACTTAGTGGGATAGCCGTGTGATCCTACCAGTACATTGTGGTTGTGTAATGATACTGCACTTGCTCTTTCTTTGTTGACTACATGACATCTTCAAACGGCTATTGACAGACCTCGTTTAGAAGATCGGTGATCGTTCGAAATCAAGGGTGAGCCAGTTCTTCCGGGCTGCCATGAGTTTTCTTTCAGTTTATGTCCACATTTCGTACTTAGACTAGTTCTTTAGATTTCTTATCTTAGTTTGGGGTTGTACCCCTTCTTGTTTAGACTTATGGTTGAACTTTAGATGTTTTGGTACATTGACTTTCAGGTTCTAGGCGTTATTTTCCGCAATTATTGTTAGACTCTTGGAGTTTATGGGAACTCTATTTCTTTTCCTTAGCATTTAAAACTTCTTCCGTAACTTTAAATGCCTTAGTTTTTGGTTGAGTTGTTAGTTTGGGTTGTAGTAGTGGTTCTCCCACTGGAGGGTTAGTGTGGGTGTCAATCACGATGGTCTGGGTCGTGACAATTTAACTAATAAAAATTTCCATTGACCATCTTCATAGGTCCGTGTGAATAAGAGATATATATGATGATCCACATTGAACATTCACAAAAGAATCTGCAATATTATTTTGTGCGAAGCTTATTATTCTAATATTCGCTTAAATATTCTGAATTGATAATCACGTGCAATGCACGTGTCGAAAAACTAGTTACCCTAAAAGCATGAACTCCTAACTTGAAAGTTAAATTACTATAATATCCCTAACTTAGGTTGTGACTTTTTCGATGATTTGTGAATTTTTCGATAAGTTGTGACTTTTTTCAAAGGGTTGTGATTTCTCGATGAGTTGTGCCCTTTCCAAAGAGTTGTGACATTTTCAATAAGTTGTGAATTTTCCAAAGAGTTGTGACTTTTTCAATAAGTTGTAACTTTTCCAAGGTGTTGTGACTTCTCGGAAAGGTCATGATTTTTCAGATAATACACAAAAAAATATTTATTCATACTACCCTTTGTTGACTATAAATAGTAGAACTTCCTCTCATTTTTCAACCACAAATTTTTCTAATCTTCTGCTCTTCTTCTTCTTGCATTTTAAATTTTTTTTGTGTGATTTATTGTCGTTTTGAGTGAGTTCGAAGTTTAGCGGAATATGAGGTATCAATATTCTGATGAAGTAAGTTGTTCTATCCTAAGAGGGTATATTCCATAACCTCAAGTACTTGAGGAAAATAATATAATTTTGATGATATAATAATAAAAAATTGTATAATATATACATTAGTATGTAATGTTCTAATATATGAAGTAACATGATGTAGTCTAAATTCATTTGTTTTTGTTAACAATTTGTCTTGTGATGTAGATATATGCTTCTGAATATCTTTTCCCAAAATTTAGAGAATTATCACGATTTATTTTTGATGCTCAAGACAATAGAATGACTTTATTTATCAATGTTACTTATGTGATTTGGACTCTCAGGAAGTTTGTTTCGAAATAGTTATTACTAAGTGTGGCAACGGAACCGGTAGCGGGACTACCGGACCAGGAGCGACCGGAACCGGAACAGAACCGGGTACCACGGAGAGGAAAGGTGCCGGAACCGGTAGTTCCGGAAAAATATATGTATATCCGTCTCAGACCGGTACCGTATCGGGACCGGACCGGACCAGAAACCGGGACCAACGACTACATTTTAAATTATTTTTTTATTAAAATTAAAAAATTAGGAACATTAATCAAATAATATTAAAAAAATTATAATTTTAAATTTAAAAATTTATACTTTTAAACTTTTAAAGTTTAAATTTCACACTTTAAAAGTTTAAAATTTTAAATTTCAAACTTTAAAAGTATAAAAGTTTAAAGTTCACACTTTAAAAGTTTGACAATTTAAATTTCAAACTTTTAAAGTATTGAAATTTAAAAATTTTAATCTTTAAAAGTTTAAAAATTTAAATTTCAAATTTTAAAAGTATAAAAGTTTAAATTTTCAAACTTTTAAAGTTTAAAATTTTAAATTTCAAACTTTAAAAGTTTACAAATTTAAATATCAAACTTTAAAAGTATAAATTTTAAATTTTAAAAGTTTAAAAGTATAGATTTCAAACTTTAAAAGTTATAAAAGTTGAAGACAATAAAAAAAAGAAAAGTAAGGCAAATAGCCTATAGTTTTATTAATATTAATTAAATAGTACAATTTGAGTTACAAAATATTAGTAGAGGATTAAAAGATCTAATCTACACAACCACCCTCTAGGAAGGGTTCTGTTTGAATTAGACCTCGAAGTATCATACTCATACTAATAGACATTTAAATTTAATAGTTCATGCTACCAAGCCAATCTTTTCTTAAATCATTTAACATGATCTAGAATTCGTTGATTGGATAGTTCCTCCAATGCATCAATGTCGTCGTCACTAAAATCTTGCATTATTTCATCAATATCATTTTCAAATTTGGTAGGTAAAGCTGGACGCCCATAAATCCTTCTCTCGCCATTAATCCAATCTCTAAATAGTACCGATATCTCTAAGCTATTTGCTGCTAATGAATATCTATGCTCTCCAATTTGAAATCTTGTTGCACTAAAAGCACCTTCCGAAGCTACTGAAGATGCTTGAATAGCTAACACATCTCGAGCAACCGGTTGAAGTTTTGGAAATCCCTTGCCACGATTGCTCCACCAATCTAGAAGATTAGTAAAACCTTGTGAGGCCTTAATAGTTTCCGTATTTTTATACTATTTTTAACTTATTGACAACTAGGTGTTTCATCATCTTCAATACCTAAATTAAAATATATTTTATCAACCAATCGTGATGCACCTTTATCTTTGTAATGTGGGTTTAACAAACAAGTGGTTAAATAAATTTGAGGAATATGAATAAAATATTTTTTTAACAAACTCTTCAAATCTTGGTTTATTTTTTAGTTTATAAAATTTACTAGAAAGAACACAAATATTTGGTAAAACAGAGCAAATAGTTGGATAATAAAGTGGAGATTATTTTTTTGGTAGCTAAATAAAAAACTTTTAAGAATTCTACAAGTTCTTTTATGTCATTCCAATCATTATCATCAAGTCTATATGTCATATTTGAATTATGAGCATTCCAAACCATTTGTAAAGGTTTCCTATATTCATAAGAGACTTCAAGCATTTCATATAAAGAATTTCATCTAGTACACACTGATTTTGGAATTTTTCTAGGTGGAAGATTAAATTCACGACAACGATTTTCAAAATCTCTGCGTCTAGACTTAACTTGACATTTAAAAATAAAATGACATGCAGTTTCAACTTTTATGCAACCATCATTATACATTGTTATGCCATCTCTAACAATCAAATTATATATGTGTGCAGCACACCTAATATGAAAACCATCAATATAAATAGGGCAAAGAGACAGTTTTAGTATTTCAACAGCAGTTCTATTATTAGAAGCATTATCTAAGGTGACACTACT